>SNQJ01S0010808.1:297235-317294 GCA_010110895.2 Picea sitchensis | reverse complement strand
GACTGAGGCAGAATTTGGTGTTTTGTTACAACTTTAGCTTCTCATGATATCAATATTTTGTTTCATGTTATGTATATCAATTTGTATTTGGTTAATGACTACTTTAGCTATCTTAATATTTTGCAAATGATATAATTTAATCACTGTAATCCATATCTGATTTCTTCCAAGAATTTAAAAAACATAACAATTGTTTGATTCAGTTTTTGAAAGACAGATTTCTCTTTTTCATAAGTTGAATTATCAAGTATAAGTTTTTGCATAACAGGTTTCCCTTATTGGAGAGATTTATAAATCATATAATTGTTATGATTTTTTATGTCTTGTTTGTACTGTAAATAACTCAAAGAGCAACACGACCTATCATTTACGAGAAGCTTATGGATTAACCGGTGCGAGTTTCCTTCCTCCGACCAACTTCGAAGTCATCATACACAAGACAAATTAGGAGCATTTCCAGGTCAATTTGTCGTGTGTTTGTTAGTGTATTTGTTAGAATATAGTTAGATATATATGTAGAATTAGTATATTAGATCGTTTAATTTCAGTAAGTTTCATTTCTTATTCATAAAATAAAAAAATCAAAAAATATCTCTGGTTGTCTTAGGGAAGAAATCAAATGAGTTTTATAGGTTTTATTCAAATCTGCAAGTTGTAGATAATGTATATTTGTGAATAAGTTGTAATTCAATTAGTAGTTAGACGGTTAATTATTAGAGTTAGTATAATAGTAATTAGTATATAGAATAGATATAGTAGTTTTTATTTAATTTATTTAGTAGTTTGTTTTAATTAGATTAGTGTATTAGTTTGTTTTTTATTTATTGTTCGTTAGTTTAGTTTCTTGTATTTAGTTTTAGTTAGTTTGTTTTATTTAGTTTTAGTTTGTTTTATTAGTTTTAGTTAGTTTTATTAGTTTTATTTGTTTTAGATAGATTAGTTAGTTTAGATTAGTTTTCTCTTTGGTTTTCTTAGGACCTTAGAGTGGCCAATGGAGCCATTAAACTCGTCAGGGTGGTTCATTCCAAATGGCTTGGGTTATTAGACAACCCCGGACCAGTTCCACTCTCTCAGTTGGCGGATGGTCAATTTCGCCCGTCAACAGGTACACCACACAATTTCCCTCTTTTCCTTGCCTTTGTTATGATTCAACTGAAATGCCAGATTCTTGACATCTTCTCTCAACTCTTCTACAACTCGATTTGCATGTTTATATTGGTTATATTCTAATTGTAAGGATGTCGATAGAGCCTTATCTTGAGTCTGGAACTTATGTTGCCTCAATGTATATTTAAAATGTGGTAATAATGAATTAATGAATAGTTTTCTATTCAACATGTCTGTTATAGGATATTTCAACTTACCTTTAAGTTACTTAAACTTCTGATTGACTCCCCAAACTGAATCCCATGGATTTTGTTTGATTTCTATCATCTCATTCATATATTGATCTTCTGAATTTGTTCTCTAGAATTAATTGATTAGTGCCTTCTTTACATCGGTGACAGTTTTTGGTGCTCCTTATGGACTGTTTATTGTAAGGCTCATAAGCCAGTCCAGTAAATGGTTTCTAAATGTAATTGCAAGTTGAGACATTTTTGTGTCTTAATCCATGATCTGTTTATATTCCCAAATATTTTCACAAATAAATAAATGTTTCTATGGGTCCTTCGACACTTCTCCATGAAATTATGGAAACCGAATAGTCAGATCTTGTCCTACCATTGTAAAATTTGTTGTACTGCCTCTGCATGGTGTATATAATTGACTAATGCTAGCTAAAATTGTAATTCCACTGGTTGCTTGAACTACTAAAATATTTCTACTACTAATTTTTGGTTGACTAAGTGGTTCTTTCTTTTCATATGTCTTAGTTGCACATGGCGTCATGGGTTCCACACTAATTATGACCCGGAATGGAAATCCTTCTTCTTCACTAGACCCTTTTCCAATGGGTTTCCTCTCATATGTGGAGCACATGATTTCCTCAGTATAATTTGTATCATAGAAATCCTCTACCTCCTCTTCATCACTTTCCAAGCCTTCCTGCTTGACTACTTCCCTCTTTTTCCTATTAATCTTATACTAGTAGGGTCTTCTGTTATGTGTCTGTCCCGCTCTATCCATTATTTCCTTGATTTGTTCTTCATCCATTATAATAGGGTTCATTGCTTCCTTAATATTATCTCTATTCATACCCCTCTCCATATGTCATATCGTCCTTAGTGTTTCCCCCAGTCTCCCCATATGCGCAGAGTGGTTTAGTTGTATGACTCCATTGTCATCACTCCTTTATCATGCAACAAAATATTGATCAATGTATACAGTGATATAATATGTAATATACCAGATATAAAATGTATGCAGAACAAAAATAAAATGATAGTAATGGCAGAATAACATCAATATAACCAGAACATTCACCACAATAACACTAAAATGATATAAGAATAACAACCGAAATAACACTTTGAATCTGAAAGAAATGTTCATGGGCCTCTTTGAGGGGGAAACCTCTAGTTGAGCAGAGCTCTATTACAATAATATCCAATCTAGGGTTATCATACCCTCGAATCCTATTTAAACCAAAAATAAGCATTTAGATGAAGATCCTTCTAGAAGCGGAAGCTTCTACTAGGTCTTCTTACATCTGCCTTATTCTATTTTATTGAAAGGCCTTATTAATATTGACCTTTATTACATCTGAATATATTATTCTACCTATGTGTGGGTTAGGACCCTAACATGTCTACCCCCTTAAAAACAACCTTGTCCTCAAGGCTTGAGATGAGGAAATCATTGTAGAATGGTAGTTGGTTCCCAAGTAGCGTCTACTGGAGTTGTATCTTTCCACTGGACTAGCACTTCCTTGATGGTTCTCTGATATAGGCAATGCTCACGCTGTTCCAAAACTGCTTTTGGCTATAGCCAAATGGATCCTTCTTCAGCTAACTCTAGAAGGTTGGTTTGAATTTGGAACTTAGCTCCAATCACCTTCTTTAAGAATGAAACATGAAAAACAGGATGTAGCTTCGAATGGTTGGAAAAAGATAACAGATAGGTGACTTGTCCCACACTCTTGAGCACGGTATAAGGACCATAAAATTTGGGCGCTAGCTTATGACAATGCTCAACCTTGAGGGAAGTTTTCTTGTAAGGTTGTAGTCGAAGAAACACCTGATCCCCTTCTGCAAATTGACGTTCAGAGCGACCTTGATCTGCTTGTTGCTTCATGAGATTCTGTGCCATGACTAAATTCTCTTTGAGGGTATGGAGAATAGCCTCTTGAGCTGTAAGTGTTAGGTCAACCTCCTGGAACTTTAAAGCACCCGGTAACTATGAGAGAATTGAAGGTGGCTTCTGTCCATATACCGCTTCAAACAAATTCATGTGTGTAGTTGTATGGTATGAAGTGTTGTACCACCATTCAGCTAGGGGTAACCATTGAGCCCACTAATTTTTATTTTCCGAGGAAAAACATCTCAAATATGTTTCCAAACACTTGTTGACAACTTCTGTTTGGCCATCAGTCTGGGGATGATAAGCTATGACGAGATGAAATTCAGTGCCTTGTATCTTGAACAATTTTTTCCAAAATTTTCTTGTGAAAGTTGGGTCGTGATCAGAAACAATAGAGTGCGACATTCCATGAAGATTGAAGATCTAGTCCATGAATATTTGAGCCACCGTGGATGCTATAAACATGTGTTGAAGGGTGCAGAAATGAGCATACTTGGAAAGGTGATCAACAACCACCATGATAACAGATTTATTTCCCGATTTGGGTAAGCCGGTAATAAAATCCATAGAGATATCCTTCCAAATAGCAGGTGGAATCGGGAGCGGTTGTAGTGTTCCTAGTGATTTGACTATTTCTCATTTATTGCATTGACACACGTCACATTCAACTACAAAATTATGAATTTCCTATTTCATACCATCCCAGAAAAAGGAATGTTTGACCCTGTCATAGGTTTTGGTGAACCCGGAGTGCCCTGTTGTGGGTGTAGCATGAAGCTCATAAAGTATCGTGGATGTAAGCTTTGATTTTTTACTTAAATACAAATGGCATTTGTGTCAAAGTTCCTCATGGAACCAAGAGTACCCTAGGGAAGCTGGAGCATTGTACTGCAATTGCTGGATCAACTGTGAACTTTTGGGATCTTGTAGCCATTCCTCGTGAACAGCTTGGAGCCAATCTGGTACAATGAATGAAAGAGAAAAAAGGGATCCTTCATATTCATATTTTTGGGAAAGTGAATCCGCAACCACATTGTCTTTTCCTTTATTATAAATGATCTCATAATCATATCCAAAGAGTTTAGTCACCCATTTTTGTTGTTCTGGGGAGGAAATGCGTTGTTCCAAAAAATACTTGAGGATTTGATGGTCTGTCTTAATTTGGAACCATTGCCCCGATATATAAGGATCCCATAGATCCACGACATGTATAATAGCCAAAGTTTCCTTTTCATAGATGGATTTTCCCAGATTTATTTCATATAGTTGTTTGTTGGTAAAGGCCAAAGGTCGACCCTCTTGCATAAGGACAACACCAATTCCTTTCCCTGAGGCATCACATTCCAACACAAAGGTATTTGTGAAATCAGGAAGGGGGAGGACTGGAGTGGTGCACATGTCCATCTTCAAGGTTTGAAAAGCTTGAGCAGCAACTGGAGTCCAAGTGAAAGAGTCCTTTTTTAGGAGAGCAGTCAGAGGTGCTGCAATTTTCCCATAATTCTTAACAAACTTGCGATAATACCCTGTTAAGCCAAGAAATACACGCAAGCTCTTAAGAGTCTTTGGGTGAGGCCAGTATTGCATAGCTTCAATCTTTTTAGGATCCACCCTGATGCCATCTTTTCCAACCAGATGACCCAAGTATTCTACTTCTGAGGTGCCAAAAGAACATTTAGACTGTTTCAGGAAAAGTTGGTGCTAAGAGAGTAGATGGAAGAACTTGATCCACATGAGAAAGATGGTATGTCCAGGTTTTGCTATAGATGAGGATATCATCAAAGAAAACTAAGACAAAATGGCAGAGAAAAGGACGGAATACATGATTCATGAGGCTTTGGAAGGTGGAGGGGGCATTACACAAGCCAAAAGGCATGACCAAAAAATCATAGTTTCCCTCATGAGTTCTAAAGGAAGACTTGGGACTATCTGCCTCTTTCATACGTATCTGGTGGTAGACCGAACGAAGATCCAGTTTAGTGAAGAATTGGGCACCACTCAATTCATCCAGGAGGTCATCAATGACAAGAATGGGGAATTTTTCTTTGATGGTAAGTTTGTTGAGGGCACGGAAGTTAGGACACATTCGCTAAGAACCTTCTTTCCTCAGGACCATGACCACAGGAGATGAGTAGTGATGAAAACCCCCTGGCCTAGGGCCGCGATCCGCTCAATATATTCACTACAACCACGCCGAGGGTTAATCAACCCCTTTGTTCAAGCCACAAAGGACTTTGGGTTTTTGTGGTTTCGCGGTCCCTGTTGTCGAGGCTCTCGGCCCTTCCACCTACCGAAAATTGAAATGATGAAACATCAAAGTCTTTGGCCATGTCCTCCTCTACTTTTGTATCGTGTTTCACAACTTCAGGAATTCCAGAATAGAGAACCCCGATCTCTTGTCTCCTAAAGTGCCAAATTGCCGAATCCCGACACGTTCATCAAATTTTTTCTCCTCAACGGGTTTTTTCTTTTTCAGGGTTTCAGACATCGCTATTTCACAAATCCTAACGTGAGGTTTCCTAACTCTCCAACCCCCGAACCCCAAAATAGTCAATGGAGTCTGATTCCGACTATTGAAAAAAACTCGCCACCTGTCACCTTCCCAGCTTTCGGAACTTGAATCAGTCTTCGATTGCCATTCCACTATCACTTCGAAACCCCAAATTCCAAAGCGATGCCTTCTATGGAATCAATGGCTGATAGCCTTCCTTAAGATCCAACAAATCACGTTATTTCAGGCTTCCGGGTACTAGGAGTTTGAAACTCTTGATCCCAAAACACTTGTCACCACAAATCCTGAATCCCCAAACCCTGAAACACCAAAATGTTGAAACGCCCCTTCACAGATATTTTGTGTTTCACAAATTTGGGATTTCTGACGTGAAGTGTCCCAAATCCTTGTCAAGAGAATGCCAAAACCCCGATCCCCAAAATGTCAAAATGCCACTTCAAAGGATTTTTCGAGTTTCGCAACTCCGGGTTTTTTTCAATACAAAGGCCCCTAGCTCCTTGTCATCAGGACTTTCGATATTTTGAATCCTGAATTACCAAAATCTGCAAATGCAAATCAAGTTCTGTCACAACTCACAACTTTGGGATTTCTTCTCTACTATGCCTGACTCCTTGTCATTAGGACCCCCGAAATTCCGAACTCCAAAATTCTGAAACGCCGAAAATTCTGCTCCTCACCTTCACACATGACAATCTAGTTCGCGCTTCAAGAGTTCAAGCGACCACGGGCTTCATCCACAATTCAGACTTACAACCCCTGGAATTCCGAAATGATCTCGATGATCCAGTAGTCACAATCAATGGTCCACATTGGATCCTGCCTCTCGAAAGATGGATTCATCCAACGCTTATATTCCCCGCAGCTCTCTTGGATCCTACGGTCCTTGCTATTTTGTGCGTTCTCCATAGAGAATTTTGACCGTTCGATTCTTCCCTCAAGAATCTATATGGAAAAAACCAATGTTCCTTCACTAGCACTTAACCTTTTGCATGAATATTCTGCTTCCTATCTTCCTTCGAACACTTCAAAGACACTACCCCTTCTGAGATTTCTTTGGTAAATTCAAGCCTCGAAAAAGGACCTCTGCTTGCACTCCTTGTGGCAGACCTCCAAATACTTCTGCATGTTTGAACTCTCGACTCTATGCACCTTCTGTGACAACAGTCTTTCTTTGTTCTCCCTTAGTTAATAACTTCTAAGGAATCAGCTAGCCTGTGCACGCCTTGCACGACTCTTGTGCTTCACTTGCACTTCTGCTGGAATGAGAACAACGGTATCCATCCTAAGCTTTCAGAGATAAAATCTGAACCTTTGTCAATGCACTCCTTGCGGACACTTCATTGCACTCCTTGCAGGAACTTCTCTCACTCAGGAAGAGAAACAATTGAAACTCATTCTCTCTCTCTCAGACTTCAAACATCCAACATGAAATCATACATACAACACAGTATTTCAAGTAAATGCATAACAGAGAGAATAAACAACTATCAACATACCATTCAACATGTATACATAGAAAACATCATAACACCATGAGTCTAATTCAAAGCTTCATATATTAATTCAAAGCTTCTGTACATGGGTTCTTCCCTACAACTTTCTTCTTCTTCTTCTCTATGCTAATGTTACAATGATCTAATGATACCATGATACAAAGATGAGGGTGTCTATATCCGTTTTCCCTCTTCTTCTAAATTGTCTAATCTCTAATTCAAACCTACCTACTTTCATTAACTATGCATAAATGCCTCTACCTTCTATAGATGAGAGCAAATCACTCATGATCTGTTTACAATATGAAAGTATGCTTCCCTTTAACCATTACATTAATTCTTCAAAAACATTTCAAAAACGTGCATTGGAGGTCTTCTAGCTGTCTTACGCCTTTTACGTTGCTTTCTTGGATGGCTTCTTATGATGCTCCTGCATCAAGTAGGGGCTCGTACTAGGGAGGATAATGCCTACATTAAGGAGTTCCTAGACCATTTTCTCAATTTCATTTTTTTGGGAAAAGGGGTGACGATACAGACATATATTGGGAGGAAGGCTTCCAGGTACAAGGGGAATGGAATGATCATGAACACCATGGGAAGGAGGGAGGCCTTGGGGAGTGGAAAATACCAATTGATGTTTAGAAAGTATGGCTTGGAGGTCTTGCGATACCGAGGGTGTCTCTTTTTCTTGTATGGCATGTAGTTGGGCGATAACACCCGAATGACCCTTTTTGAGCATCTTTTCCATGCGATGGGAACTAATGATCTCAAGTGAACTGGAAGTGATGCCTTGGAACTTATATTGGTGGCCCTCCTAGTAGAATTGCATGGTTAAGTCTTTAAAATGCATGAGAATGGGACCCAAAGTCCTTAGCCAGTCTGCACCCAGCACAATGTCACAACCTCCCATGTCGATATCAAACATATGGGATTTCAGGTAGTAGTCACCAATTTGGAGATGCACATTTTCACAACGCCTTCCACACTTCATGGAACCACCATTGGCAATCATAATTTGGAAATTATTGACGGCATGGATGTAGTAATGAGTTTCTTGGGCAATGCGGTGATGAATAAAATTATGGGTGTTTCCACTATCAACCAGAATGATGATCTTCTGATGCTTGATGTAACCGATTAGCTTGAGGGTTTGGGGAGTGGAGAAGCCAGTGAGAGCATTGAGGGAAATGACTGGTTCTACTTCGGGAGGGTCTGAGGGAGGGGTTATGTCAGTGGATTCAGGTGACTCAGACATAGAGGGAGTTTCTTCATCTTCTTCTGAAATATCCTCGGAGATGGCCATAAAAAGATTGTGTTCTTTACACTTGTGGCCCAGGAAATATTTGTCATCAAATTTATAAAAAATGCCTTTGAGTTGGTGTTCAACCATTTTAGCCCTGGTCAATTTTTGGATCTTTAGTGGAGCAGAGGGAGTAGTGGGATTTAATGGTTTAGGGCGAGGGATAAAGGAGGGTTTTCAATTTTGAGAAGATACAACCTATTGTGCTTCTTTATCTCTTTTGGTATCCTCCACCCAAATCTCAGGCCAAGCCATGATGACATGGGCCCTAATTTCATCCTTGAGGTCGTTGATAAAACACTCTCGGAAAAAGGCATCAGACATGCCCTCTGTTCTAAAATCTAGGCACTCAAAGGAATATATAAAGTCTTCCACTATTCCTAATTGTTTCATCTTTGTCAAACGACCCAAATGGTTGGTGTCAGTGTCAAAGCATTCATAAAGCTCTGCCACAAATTGTGTCCAAGCAATATACCCTTGACGAGAATCTTTTCTCCATTGCCACCATTTCCAACATTCTTGATCTAGATGGAGAACACCATACCAGAGTTTGGCCAAGTCATTTGTAATGCTGTATAAAGAGAAGTAATGTTCCATTTGGGTTACCCAACCAGTGGGGTCCGAGCCATCAAATTTGGTCACATCCACCCACAGGAGACGTAGGTCACGTTGAAAGTGATGGTTCTACAAGGTATGGGAATGAGAGGAATGGTCACCTTTAGTATGTGGGGGTGAGGAAGAGGAAGGGTTATCTGTAGGGATATGAAGTTTGGTGTAGTGTGTCGAAAATACTGATTCAAGTTGGGTGGTGAGGTCTTGTTTGATTTCACCCATTGAGGAATGCATGGTTGTATTGATGGCAACAACATTGGCACTGAGTTGTTTCACTTCTTGTTGGGTCTCAATGAGACCATATTGCAAGGTGTTGAAGTGAGCTTCCAAGTCTTGGATACGAGTATGAGCCATGAGGGTGGGGGAACTGAAAATGGGCAGGCGGGGTAAAAATGTTTTTCCAAAAAAATGATATGGATGAATGTGATAAGGGAAAAGAGATGAATCCAATGGAATAGGTCTCAAATACTGGTGAAATTTGTTTATTATTATTATTATTTTTACGGAGTTATATGCCGGTCTGAAGAATACTACAGAGAAGAAATGCCCAAATTCTTAACCAGAAAGAAATGTGTATTTACTTGGCAACCCGAACATAGTTGTGTGACAATAGATCTTGTTTGTTTTAATTTGTTTATGTTTCTGTCCCCAAGGTTTAGGTATTCAAGGGTTCTACATACAAGGGTTTTCCCTGTTCTATATCTCTCTGATATACGTGTGGGGTCCAACAGTAGTACTTGGCCCAATATCTTAGGGCACTGACTAAGGAGAATAGACCATACCCTTAGCCGTACTACCCGACTACCTAGGTACTATAGAGTATCTTCCTGAGTGTTGTTCTCAGTGACACTATAGCAGTCAAAAAACTGATCGGTTTATCTAAAGAGGGCTTCAGGTAATTTAGGACGATCTATACACAGGTGTTGTCTGATGCGCTACCACTCGAAGGGGTACCAATAGGGTTTACAAGGGTGGCCAACAAATGTGCGCTTAAGTACCAATTGTATTTCCTTCATGCATGAATCCCTCAACTGCAGGTTTATGCGCATAACGACAGATCTCTGTGGCTTAAAGATGTTGGAATATGTCTCTACCCTGAAGAAAAAAAATTTAACCCAAACTTTTTGCTGAGGAAAGTGCTCTGATACCACTTGTAATATACCAGATATAAAATGTATGCAGAATAGAAATAAAATGCTAGTAACGGCAGAATAACAACAATATAACCAGAACATTCACCACAATAACACTGAAATGATATAAGAATAACAACAGAAATAACACTTTGAATCTGAAAGCAATGTTCAAGGGCCTCTTTGAGGGGGAAACCTCCAGTTGAGAAGAGCTCTATTACAATAATATCCAAGCTAGGGTTCTCATACCCTCGACTCCTATTTATACTAAAAAGAAGCATCTAGAGAAGATCCTTCTAGAAGTGAAAGCTTCTATTAGGTCTTCTTACATCCACCTTATTCTATTTTATTGAAAGGCCTTGTTAATATTGACCTTTATTACATCTGAATATAATGTTCTACCTATGTGAGGGTTAGTACCCTAACATAATATGCCTTTCTCTTGGACCCTTCAAAAAATAGTGCTCTGTAGTAATATATTATTTTTTAGTATCAACTGCAAACTCGATAATGAATCCTGCAATAATGTTGTCTAGCCATAAATTGACTATGCACGTGAATTTATTGTTAACTTTTTGTAGCTGCACAATATTCTCAGTGGTCCATTTTACTGGTCTTATCCTATGATTTGGGTTATTTTCCTTCAATCTCAATATCCACTCCTGTAGAAAATGTGGAAAATAACATAAAAAATCCTCATGAAGATCAGTAAATACATACCTTTCCAAATATTGGCACAGTGTATACCTGGAGATTCTATTGTATTTTTGTGCAAACTTGAGCCCTTTTGTTGACAACCCCTTTAGTGGGGTTCCATGGTATGGAAATACCTTTCTAATATTGCATTCTCTTCACTGTACTTCTCAACAAATCTCATCCAATCTGTTCTTCTAGGTTCCAGCCGACAACATAACCATTTTTTGGATGTTTGGGCTGACCTGGGTTCTACTTCAGGTTTTCAAAAAAACCCTCCAAACCATCGGCCCTTCTGGAGACCAGAAGGAAACATTGTGCACAAAGTTCATAATGAAATCTCAACTGATATGGATTATGGGTTACTACATGACCCAGATGTCTACAATCATGGAAGGGAGGCTACTGTAGGGATGATAAACATTACTTCTACCTCAACATACTTTAGATCTATCATTCTAATGCAACATTATATCCATATCTACTATTATGTAATTAATTAAATTCATTAAAGTTCATTCTGTAGTAAATATCTGGAATATTCTAGTGCACACTGCATTTTAACTCTAGGATATTCATCCATTAAACATAAATAAACAAGAAATAAAGAAATCATTCCACACAAAGAAACAATTTTTACCGTGGTTCAGCCCCCTGGGCTACATACACAAATATTTGGATTTATTCACTCTGTTATTATTCTTCATCAAGTTATTGCATTGTGCGCATTACATATGAGGTTGAAAAGATCACACTAAGATCCAGAGCTTGTGATATTTCCCTTGATTACAATGCATCTCTATGTATCCAAAACTGACTCTAAGATCATCTCAATATTAGCTCAATAAATAACAATAATCGTAACTAGATCTCCTTAGATCTCACCACACATATTTATATTATGAAAATGGGTTAAATTACCCGTTAAAATGACCAAAACCCTAACCCATTAAACCTAAGTGGATTAGGTTTGTCCACATTCTAACTCCCTGAGCAGGGTTGGTTCAAAATCCAACCTTTTTCCTCGTCAATCTATTCCCTTCTTCCTTCCTTTGACTTTACTGATTTTCCCTATTTTCTGGTGTGCACTCCTTTTCTGGTCCACTTTCTAATTGCCTTCATTAATTGTTGCGTTTTTCCCCAAAGTGGCCTATGCCAACAATATGTTACAACATTTTTAAGGATCCTAATTAGATTTTTGTTGGTAGACACTGCAACATATTTTATTTTTGTATTGTTTTCCAGAGAATATTCAATTAGTTTCAAGGAAGAAGATGACTTATCATTATCAAATACCAAATATTGAGGAACACCAAACCTAGTGACTATATGTGATTCAAGGAAAGAGATCACGTGGTTTTCATTCACCATCTTGAGGGGTATTTCTTCTGTCCAATACATAAAGTAATATGTTGGAGTTAGAATGTATTTATGAAGCTGGGATGAGTTGGGATTAATTTCCCCAATTGTATCTAGATCCCATTATTGAAATGAGATATCAACTAAAACAAGTTGTAGGGGGAATGCAAGTTTCTTCTCTCTTCTAGCTAATTTCTTCCACACTACACATTTACTGGCATAATCATGTGCATATTTGAACATAGTAAGCCAATAACATCCCACCTTGAGAATATTGTGGGTTGTGTTGTCTCCCCCAAAATTTCCTCCAACATGACCATCATGGAGTTCTTGCAGAACCTTTTCAACATCATTTTTCTCTAGGCACCTTAGCATTACATAATCATAATTCTTTCTAAAAAGTATCCCACTAACTAACTAATAATGGGAAGATATAAGCCTGAGGGATATTCCTTGGCTTCAAGTATTAAGGGGCACTACCATGTGTGAGGTAATATCTCAGTTCATAATGCCAGGGGTCTGTGTGTACAAGTATATAGTAAATTTCATTCTGAATTACAACTCTTACCTCATATAACTTTTCATCATCATCCTATACCTCTTTTGATTCTGCTACAAGTTTGCAAAGTCCTTCGCTTTTCACTATTTTAGCAGGATTAATATCCATGTCCTACTCTTGTAGGGAAGTCATCCAATTTGCTCGTTTCTATCATAAATCCTTTTGTACCAAGATATTTCTAACAACAGGGTAGGGTATAACTATTTTGGTTCTATATTTTAGCAGGTATAGACTATAGTGCTTAACTTCTTTGAAAACTGCATAAAGTTGTTTTTCAACTTCAAGGTAATTGTTTTTTCTCCTTGAAATATTGAACTCATGAATGCAATTGGAAACTCATCCCCTTCATCATTATTATGAGTGGGGACAACTACAAATTCTATTTTAGGACCAAAGGTATATAAAATGAATTCTTTATTAAAATCATGACTTAATAGAGATGGAGATTTTTCTATTTCTTCCTTAACCCTTGTGAAGGATTCCTTTTCCTTAGGACCCCACTTGAATTCTATATTTTTCTTTGTTTTAATATTCACCAATAATGAGAGGGGGGAGTGAATAATTATTGATCACTTTTTACCATCTTTAATCACAACATGTAAACATTAATTTATCAACAATCTATCACTTATGATTTCATTCAAGATATCATAAACATGTAACCAGAGATACACAATACACAAGAATTTTGCATGGAAACCCAAATGGGAGAAAAGCACAAAATTAGTTTTAATATATATATTGAAAATTACATTCACCGGAAGAACCAACTTCCAAAATTATCTAGCACCAACTGAAAGGAGGCACCAACCCCCTGTTTATAGACTCCAACCTAAAGGAAGATACAACTCCCTAAATTCTCTAGCTCCAACTGGAAGGAGGCTCCAACCTGAAGGAATATCCAAATGTAATACCCCAAGGTTGCGCCTCTGATGAATTGTAATTATGTTTATAGGTTGGTGAGACAAGTGATTATAATCTAGGAGGATTATGTGATGATTAGGCTAGAGAGCCTAGATGATAAAGGCTAGTAAGCCTTTTTCTATATATGTAAATACTCATATCATTAATATAAATGCATTGTTTTTTGTAAACTGACCACAAAGAAAGAGTTATAGGGGACTAAGATCCATTAGGTAGGGGAAGGGAAGGGGCTAAGAAGCTAAGGTAAAAGGGTAATTCATAAGGCTTATCTAAAGAAGGAATAATTTAATATTATTCTAAAAGGCATGTTGGAGGATAATGATTTCTATCCTAAGTTCCTTTGGGGAAAGGAACAAGCTCCAAGTGGATAGGGATGCACTCCTAGAGAGCGAGGTGTCAACCAAGACACATGAAAATTTAATAGGGAATTATTCCCAGGAAGGGGAGCGCTATCCCCATTCACTTACACACTCATACACTTAGCATTCAAGCAGCCAACCACTTCATCCATTGTTGACCTATGCAAGCTCTCAAAACCTGAAAACCTCATGAAGCTAACCCATTTTCATCCTTTGAAGCATAGAACAACTGCACAGTGCCTGAGCCATATCATACCCTAGACATTTCATTGTTGTTGCCCACGCTTTTCTCTGGAATGGTGTGGCTTGCTGTCATTACCAGAGCCCATACATGATTTTGTTGTTGTTATTACCCTAACTGGATTGGTGTGGGAGATGGATTGAAGAAGAAAGTTGTTAGGCCTATGAGAAACTCTCTCTAGGTGAGAGAGGTTGTTGGGGAAGTGATTTTCCCATAGGGAACCTCACAATAGTTGTAGTTATTTGAGAATCCCTATCTGGATTATTGTTGAAGCCTGTTAAAGAAAGATTTACCTCACCCTATGCAATCTTGTAGAGAGGGCGTTACTCCATTTCCCTATGCATACTCACTTTCCCTGATTGATAAATCCAAAGACAAAAATATAAATTTTTTCCACTTGTATGCATCTTTCACCCTATACAGCAAGTGTATATGCCAGATTCTCCACTATAGTCCGCATACATCGGGATTTGTGCCAAAAAATCAAAATTAAATGTCAGGTTTCCATGTCACAATAGGAGATCTCTGATCCATGGCCTTCCATATACTGGAAACGTTCCGACTCGGCCCTTCATTTTCATTTTGAAGGCTATAAAGAAGCCAATTCCGAGCTATGGAAAAAGAAAGAGAATTCAACTTTGAGAGCAAAGTTACTCTGGAGAAATTATTACTTCATATTGAGTCTTCATCCCTTTGTCCTTTAAGTCTAAACACAACGTTCAGCCCCCAATATCTTCCCTTATTGATGGAGAACCTCATTGTCTCCCTTCTATGAGCTTTCCTTTGGTGGAGGATTGAAGTGGTGGAGGCCTAGCTGGAAGAAACTTGGTTTCTCGGTTCTAAACCGTGTTGAAATGGAAGTCTGTAATGTTTTCACTTCTGTTGATCATTTATTAGTAGAAATACTCCTTTCTCGTACAATTGATATCTTGAAAATATATGAGTTATTATCCATGGGCATGTTTGTTTTGTATATTAATGGATTATGATATCTAATGTGCTAACCTTTTATATTATCACTATATGCTTGGTCTGCTTGTTTGTTGAGAACTTGTTGCAGGTATAAAGCTTTGGGTCAAAGTGCTCAATGGTGGACATAATAAAATGTTTGGATGAGGTAGTCCTCTTTCTTATATCTCTTTCACATTGGTTTATATAGCATATGCTGGAATTGAGTTGATTTCTACAGTCATACCTGTCTGTTATGATTTACCGTATCCATAGAGAGATTTTTCTCGTAACAAAATTGGAGACCATACTGGGGAGGAATATTATTTCTTAGGATTCGAAGTACTTTTCTCCTTAGATTTGTCTTGTTTCTATTGTGGTTCTTATCGTAACATTGCTTGATAGATCATGTTCACTATGGGTTTCAGTTTTTATCCTTTCTCCCTTTCCTAGCCTTGTTTCAAAGCATATACGCACATTTTTCCTTGACAATCGCGTATACATGCAGGTTGTCTCACTGCAAGTTGTGTGTACATGCTTTGTTTGCCCAAATAGTCATGTACACCTCTTTTCCTTGCTTGTTCTCTTGGTCTAGTGTTTGCTGGGTGGGATTTGATGCTTGTTGAGCCTTCTTAGGTCTTTGTAGTGCCTATTGAGTGCTTGTGGGATGACAAGAAACCCTCTTTTGGTTGAATTTTTGGGTGAAGTCTTTCTCTTCATCTTTTCATTTTTATTGTCCTTATACATTGGGCTAGGTGTTTTGTTGCTTGATATCATGATTGAGTTATCTCTTTTTTATACACAGTACGACCATATATCAAGTTACTTTTCAGTCCATGCATTTTCAGTTTCGATATATTGAAAAAACAAAAATAGGCATTTTGCATTGCTTGGCATTTTTGTCTTTGAATATCTATCATTAGCTTAGTGCATATAGTGAAAGATTAGAACTTTACTTCGGAATTGTGGATTTGAATTTGAAAATTGCATGATTTTTTAGGAGCATATCATTCATCAAAAGTTAAAGTTAGGACTTTGAATTACTTTCATATTTACTTTTCTTGTAGAGTCATAACACCATCAGTTTCATTACCATACCTTTTTGAGTAATCACGGCCATAAAATCAACGCTATAATTTAAAATTTATTAGTAATGACTTTATTTTCTAGGGTGCACAAACTAGCCTAGGATTTAGTGCCTTGGAATAGGATTTTGTGAGTAAACTTCTCCAAGGAAATTAAATCAACATATGTGTCTGATTCAGGGAGTGGATAAATCCATTGTATAATTGGTAAGATCAGGAGGCTCCTCTCACACCGGAGTTAATCATGAGGTCGCATGAAGTTGGTTGAATGGATATCCCCCTGATACCTTCCTAGCATCAAAGATATTTCTTGGGATCTATTCGTATATGGGTATATTGTTAGTGCCTTTACCTCCATGAGAGGTGATGCTTTCAAGATTCTGAGCTTTGCTACCCTACCCATATGGTGGACCTAACTTACAACTACTCACCTGTGCATCGATTATACAGTGGTTTATTAGTTGTTTAACTTAGGTTTCTCATAAGTTACTTGCAGGGGTTATTCTGCAGGTACCCTGGGTCTGATAAGGTTCGGAAAACACACAACCTTTATGAAGGATTACCTCTCCAGGGGGATCTGATCGACTGGTTGTTAATCCCATGAGGGCACTTATAACTGATTTTGTTACCTCCGATATTTAGTAGGGAGTCTCAGGCCCCTCTTGGGCGAGACATACCTTCTTTAGGGAGGGAGGCCACTCAACCACTTTACCCCGTTTGCATGCATATTACCCATTTGAATTTTGGTGTGCTCTTTGCTTACTAGTTTTCCTTAGGATATATTTTTTATATTTAGAGTCTTAAGTCATCTTGGAGTAGGACTAGCCTCCCCATCGGTCCTGTCACTTGTTATAGTTACCATCAAATTTAATTTCCTTGCCTTCTAAAAGGCGTAGAGTTATTATATGTGGTACACACACGTCCACCGTTCAGACTTATGATTCTACAAGGATGAGTACTAAATCTAATCTTCATAATTATGGGATCCCTTCAACTCCCATACCCACTATAGTTAATGGAATCCCTTCGACTCCTGCAACCTCTATGGTCGTAGTGCCAGAGGTATATATCATTACTATGGCCTGACCTATCATTAATGCTCAAGCTACCACCTTGAAGCCCTTTGGGTCTCTTGGCCACTCACCGGGCTACAATTTTCAGTCCATCCCTATGGTTTCTAGTCCATTTTCTTACGGTATGCCTAACTTCACTTCACAGTTTTCGAACTCCATCCCAGTTGTTGGCCCTAATGCTAGAATTGGGCTTGGGGGAAGTACACCTCCCTACACTCCTTTTTAATTTGGTGGATCTCAAATCCCTCAAATGACTCCTAATATGGGGGGTATCTCTACTTTTAACCCCGGGTCCAATCGTCCTACTTCTGGGTGGAATATTCAACCTGGAGGACAAGATTTGGCTCAAGTTTTGTCTTAGAACCCCACCTCCTCGGTGCATATTCCGACCAATACTTTTGGCATGACGCATCCACCTTTATCCTCCCATTTTCAACCTGGGTGAGGTCAGTTTCACACTTTGGGAAACCCCAAATCCGGATCCAATCCGACTGGGGACAATTTCTATAACCCTCAATAGAACATTCTTGTTAGAATGATTCCCAACCAACCTTATATGAATCAGCCCATAGGAGGGCCTTATAATGTCAAACAGGGCCATGGTGTTTACCAAAACCCTGGATGGCCTCCAGATCCGCAAGCACAATCTTTCCTGGGAGTTTGGGGCCAGATGTTGCAACCCTACCTCCCTTTTTTAGCCACACTTAATATGCCATATTTATCTAAGTTAATGAATGACATTGTGAGTCACAATCCTACATGGCCCCCGGTCCCAACTAAACTTCCTTCTAACATCCTGAAGTTCGAGGGTAAGAATGGAGAGGATCCTAGTGATCATGTCACTACTTTTCACCTTTGGTTCTCATCAAAGTCCATTAATGACGATTCTATTCTTTTGAGATTATTTCAACACACCCTCATCGGGGTTGTTGCGAAATGGTATATTGACCTACCCAAGGGGGCATATGGGACTTTTAGTCAATTGGTAATGGTATTTCCTAACCACTTCTAGTTGCCCATTCATTATGATGTTGGCTTAGAATTGTTGTCAACTTTACGCCAGGACACCGCCACTCATATATCAGACCATATCCAGGAGTGGCATAAACAAAAGATGTTGATTAAGACCCATATACCCCCACCCTTTCTTTTAGAATGGTTTCTTAAGTATTTCCACCCTCCTATCTCGAAGGATGTTTCTACTTCCGGGGTTACCACTGAAGAAGAATCAATCTTTAGAGACCATCAGTTAGATTTTATAAATTCTCAGTTTGGGATGTTATACCACCTTCTTCCTGAAGCACTACGGTCTACTTACAACCCTAGGAAAAATCCTGGACCTCATGCCGATGTCATTATAGGTTCTGCCAATGTAAAGTCTGCAGACTTGGTGACAAACCAGTTGAAAGAGTTGTCTTTAAGCCAGTATGCAGGAGGACCAACCTCGTTTGTGTCTTCCAATCCCACTCAGTCAGAGGATGTACACTTCGTGCAATCGTCGAACAACCTGAATGGTAACTAGAAACCAGGAGGGAATAAGAAGAAAGGACGCAATAACCGTAAGTGTGGGAAAAATGGTAATAAACTGAAGGACAATAATAATAATGAGAAGATTGCTAGTAATGATGGAGAGGGAAAATGAGAAAGACGTAAGGTGAAGTTTCCCTATAATCTTTTAACAGATGACCACCTTACCCATTTGTGCCCCAAACTTGCAGAAGTTGTGAGGCTATTAGCTCAATCGCTCGCCATACTAACGAGTCCATTCCCACATAATTAACACTTAGACTCAAGCTCCTTAAACGCCAGAAATATGGTTGGTGGAGGTCAAAACCAACAGTCACAAGATGGAGACCATTTATGTATCAATATGGTTGATGCTAAAAGAGATGTAGCCACTCGATATCGAGACTATAGTTCTAAACAAACTAATCCTAGTCTATAATATCCTCCTCCTCCTTCGGAGAAGACTTTACATATTGAGAAACTGGAGCCACTGCCTCGAATTCCGAAAGGAGTACTTAAGAACTCTACCCATAATCCAAATGCTAGAGCTACCCATAACTACTCTATTATTGAGGACCTAGGTCAAACCCCTTGTGTGATGTCAGCCTTGGAGGTACTCCAGACATGTCCTTCATAGAGGAATGTCTTACTCTTTGCTTTAGGAGATCTAGAACCCAGTGGCTCAAAATTTATCAAGTTTTACATCACAGATGTTATGCCTCGCTTGCCTTACCATGTGGCTTTCCAAATCCACATGGAGTACTCAAAGTATACCATCAAACGTGTGATTGTTGATGAAGGCACTGCTACATGTGTGATGTACCTAGCTTGTTGGAAAGCTGTTAAGAACCAAACATCAATATAGCATAGAAAAACCTCAGGAAAAGTACTCAACGCCTTGAAAAAGAGATAATTTCAAATAATAAGCCTCTTCGAGGGGGCAACCTCCTTTTACCCCACTTAAATGTTCAAGTACAATATGATTCAAAATGAAAATGTCTCCTTGGTATATATAGGAGACTAGG
>SNQJ01S0010808.1:280687-291105 GCA_010110895.2 Picea sitchensis | reverse complement strand
CCAGAATGTGTCATAAACAAAGCGCACAAATCTGCGGCTCAGAAACAGGCACACAGATCAACGACCCAAGATGTATTTTGGACTCCCCCAGATGATCTTCTTTTAACTGAGGGGAGGGTCCGGAATGGTATTCTTCCTCTGGCGGGTCCCTCGTTATACGTGGCAGCGACCTAATGGCCCCGAGTCCTGTCATCCTCTACTATCTGATAGACCTCTGTTACCTCTAGACCTCACCTTCCACCTTTCTCGAAATGGTAATGTCCCATAACTATTGTCATTCCTTCCCCCCCATTCGCTCATGGAAAGCCCCCTACTATGACTTTTACATCCAATCGATAGTCGCCACATCACCCGTATGTATCCCTCAGTCACTGTCACCCGCCATCTCACCCTCAAATGATTTGTTGGCCATTTATTACTGGATAACCTATCTGTTATCCATATGACCTGTCTCCTGCACCCAACCAACCCCAGTTTAATTAAAACTATCATTATTCCCCTTACTTTCGCTATTCACCCATCGCACTAGAGAAATTCACCGCTTACTCCTCTGTTACATTTTGTTGCCCTCATCCACAGTTAGTCGCCCCCACTAACGTTGTGTTTATTGCAGGTACTATTGCAGAAATGGTGCCAAAGTCCAAACAAGCGGAAGGAGAGGAGAATATATTTCTCCTGCCTCATGTCGACCTGGACAGGATCCCACTGGTCAACAATGACCGGTTAATCGCAGAAACAAAATGCGATTTTGATTTCTCAGACCTCCAGTCGTGGCTCAGGGAAGTTTTCCTGGACCATAGTGATGAAATTGGACTCTGGGAGTCCAATTTACCCCTCTACCTCTTCCCTCAGATCCACCATTTTCCCGAATTTTCTCTCAAGTGTCAAGCCCATTATATCCCCAAGAAAAGAGGCATCGTCTCCTCATCCGGAGAGATCCTGTTCCTCATCACACCCAAATCCATAGACCAGATGATGCAAATTCCCCAAGCTGACCCTGCGTCACCTTTCGACCTGGAAATTCTTACAAAATTATACCAGAAAATGACATTCCCCCAAAGAGCTCAAATATTCAAGCTCTTCCTTCCCCCATATTCTCAATTTCCCTCCACAAATCCTCCTTACCCATCTTCAATGTTCTCAACTAAAGGAAACCAGGTCATCTCATCCCTTTGTTCTTTATTAGGATACTATTCTGATCAGTGGGTAGATGAACCCATTCTAGGTTTTCTATCCATCTTCTCCACCGATGAAAATCCCACCACCCAGTTTGACTTCAGCACATTCTTGGCCAACAATATTCACGAACAGTTCGTGAATTTTGACATGGAAGGCATGTTTAGATACTCATCGATACTAGCCTACTTGTTCGTCTTCTTCCAAGCGGATAAATTTATCTTTTCCATGCAGAAGATGGATGGAGATGGTAGACCTCATGCATCCACAGCCTGGACCTCCTTTCTCAAGCAAAACTCCACTGATTTCAGTTTCAAGGAGTTCATCGACCAATTCTACCACCCTGTGGTAAGTATGCTAAGTGGTAGGCCCGAGCCTCGGATAAACGATGAATTTCAGAGGATCGTGCATCTCTCAGACAACACAAAGACCGGGGATTGGTACTTGTATCAAAATTATACTGAAATTAGAGTATACAGGTGCGAGTTGGAACCGTATAAGCTACCTAAGTACCTGCCTGTCAGAATTTTTGCGTTGGAATATATAAGGAAGATTATAAATTCAGATGATATTCATTTTGTATCATTGTAGAAAAAGAAACACCTTAGGATCAAGGGGTAGATTGGCTCCTTCATCTGCAACAATCGGGGAGTTGGGGAATAAGCAGATAGGATGCTAAGGGAGATGAAATTCTTCATGAGTTTCCCATGGCACTATGATCCATGTGGGATCATCTTAGAAATGAGAGTGAAAAACAAGAACATCCTGTATGTTCATGTGTCCAGGCCTGAAGTTGAGAAGTTCGCTAATCAGACAGCCTGGGAGCCTAACACATTGATCGAACTAGAAAAAAAGGATCCCCTGGCCACTGTGTCACAAATGACCACTCCAAAGGTCCCTAAAGATAAGAGGCCGAGGCAGGATTTATCTCCACCTGTCACTAAGGTATCATCCGAGGAATTTCAGCTGCATACCAAGAGGCGTAAGACTGTTGCAGCTCCTGGGCCGACTGGGGAAAAAGAAGCCCCATCTACCACAGTGACCAAAGTTGGTATTCCACCCTTCGGTTCAAGCCTCCATAAAGGAATAACCTTAACAATGGTGAAAAGATCTACAGATTCTCCATTGACCACCCAGCCAGGCAAGGTGGCATCGAAGCTGAGCATTTTTGAAAAATATGAGCTGATAAATAAAAGGAACCAGACCCTGACCAGCAGTACTTGTGCCCAATTATGGAAGTAGACATCGACTGTGCAACATAGGCTACTATCTTCATTCGACACCGAGAAGGGAAGAATGCATATGGAATTCCTCCAGGCATAGGTACCAGATCCAAAGGTGATCACCGATTATAAAAGGGCCACCTTCGAATTCCAGATGAAGGACGTGCATCCGGCCGACCAGATGGATCTGCATAAGCAAACAGGGGAAATGGTTTTCTATACATTGGTGTATGCTTCCAGTTCTGCGTCCAAACTGCAGGTGTCCCTGAACAATGTTCAAACACAACTCAAGCTGGAAAAGTTATCATCCTTTGCAAAGGACAATAGGATCAATACTTTGGAGGACCTGGTCCTTAAGATCAGTTGCGATCCTTCAAATGTAAAATAAGCTGAGGAAATGATAAACAAGAAGAATTCTGACATAGCCTCCTTGAGGAATCAACTGAAGCTCCCKCCCATAGAGGATTCGCAGGCGAAGGACATAGCAGAGAAAGAGGGAGAGAAGGATGAAATGCTCAACCTGCTCATGGAGCAGAACGCACAACTTAAGGAGATGGAAGATGAGATGGAGAAGTTGTTAAAAGAGAAAGAGAAAATGAAGCCAATGGAAGTCATTCCATTGAGTGCTATTCCAATTTCAGGAGTGAGCACAGTGTCAGTGACAAAAATCCCATCCGCAACTCCATTGACATCCCAGGAGAAGATAGCCGACCTGGCTAAATCCATGGCAAAAATGAACCTGTAGGAAACAAAGATCAGCAGGCTGAAAAAGGAGATTGAGAACCTTCAGGAACTCAAAACTTCCTTTCAGACCAGCCTCTCCAAGGAAAAGTAGGTGAACGATCAGCTCAAACAGGAGTTACAACAACTTTGGAAGCAGACAGTGGCAGGAAAGACATTGGCCGAGGTTAAAGAGAGTGTATGGAAAGACATCACTAAGTCCATGAATGAGATATGGCCCATGATCCAGATCATGTTTGAGCAGAATGAATTGGTCCAGAGAAGCAAACAGGCCATTGAGAAGATCATAGTAGAATTGGGAGACATGCCAACACAGGCAAACGAGATCATCAAGCTCCTCAATTCTAAGACAAGGGGAGAGCTAGAAGAGCTTAAAATTGAAGACAGAACATAGACCATCCTTGAGGTCAAAAGAGTTTTGACCAAGAGAGGATTAATGCTTCAGCTGGAAGAAAAGGTTCAGGCCATGGACCTAGGGGTACAAATATTCTTTAGTAAGATTAAAGCTCTCCAGAATAAAGGTCTTCCTGGTCTGAAGGTAATCAATGATAAGTTGATGACTCTCCCAGATTACAAGAAGAGATTGGCTAATGTGTCTAAGGACAGTTCAAAGTTTGTAGGGAGTCAAGGGAGCATCACCGGCAAGGCATTTCTAGATGCCCTTCAGTGGGACATCAACATCCAACATGAGATTTGATACATTTTCCTCACCAAGCCTACATTTTCCAAGTATACAGAAATGGACGAAGTGTATCGAAGGCTACTCAAAGTCAACGTGCCCAGTCACATTCGATGGGAGGAACTTTGTGATCTGATCGAGTAGCAAATGAGTTGTCCCTATTCCATTCATTCATCCAGTCAAATGAGGTCGTGTAGAGGCTTCATCAACGACCCACCCAGAAATCAGCATGCAGTTACACCAGATCATCAAGCAGTTCCTAGATTTAGGAAATTTGTTAAGATTAGTTAGGCTAAAAATAGATTTAGCACGTCCTGGTCATTAATGACATGATTGTTTGTAATTTGAGTTATAAATACTTCACCTTTCGAAGTATTGAGGGTTGTTAATCTTCACACCCTGATGCTATCAGACTGTAATATTTTTGAAGAGATCTTCCATTAATAAAAAGGAGGCACTTTTACAGGATTCTTGCATGTATTCATTGGTGATGTTTTCTCTCTACATTGAATGTTATTCTCGCTTTGTTATCATACTATTTTCTAAATCTAATATTTAAGAGTAACGAATGTTGCAGGATTTATCTCGTATACCCTGTTTCTGACTCGAAAGATTTTAGCGTTTTATCTTCTGGTGTTTTCAATAAAGAAATTCTTAACTGCTTCTTTGTTGAAATTATCTTTCTCATATTTTCTACTATTCATCATTTATGCTATTAAAGAATCCAGTGATTATATTATCTCTCCCTATGAAAGTTTTTCCTTTGTGTTTCTGGTTCGGATTTCATATTTTATTAAACATAAACCCCATATACCAATGGATGTGTAGACTGTCTCAACCAATTCGAAAAAACACTTTGACAACAAAATCGACCTATTTCTTTACCTAGCCTAATATTTAAAATTGGAAACATAGCTAAATCATATAGAGAGATCCCTCTCTGAAGTTGGAAGGGCTAGATCCCAGCTTCAAAAGTGGTTGGATAAAGTTACCTTAGTAGATTTCTTCCGCTGTCAACCTCTAGGAAATTTACCAAGTGCTAACATAGTGGTGACTCCACTGGGGAAAGAACTAAAAATTTATGATTTCACGTTTTCTTTTCCCTAAAAAGAAAGTTTGTTCCTGGAATATTGCAAATTTGAGAGGAAAGTAATGTTTAGAGGTTGATTAAAATTTGTACATATTATTTTCAGACTCATAAAACTAAAAATTATATATATAAAAAATCAAAAAGAAATCTAGCTCTCAAGAAAGTTTATACTCGATCTCATCCGAACCCAGAACCTGTGATAGTGACAGATAACCCAGAATAGTTACTCAAGAAAAAGACCATGGCTGAAATCTCAGTGAGTCATACTTCCTTGCATAAGTCCTTTTCTTTTTCAGGGGAACCTGTTACCTTTCAAAACCCTGACTTTGACACCTTTTCCCAACAAAGCCTGCTTAGAACACGGTCCGATAGTTTTGTGACTGGAATCATTTTCGACCCAACCATTTTGCAACCCCGAACCCCTGAAGTTCTGTCTCCCACTGCTAAACCACAAACCACTCTCTCAGTGCTATCTAGTCCCTCCTCATCCTCGTCTTCAATCACTACCTCACCAATCATCCAGTCTGTTATCCCACCTCCTCCACACATCATGGTAGCTCGATATGCTCCCTTGGTGTTGGTTGTGCCTCTTCATGCCATGCCCCAAGACTATCAAATGATACTTCCACAGTTCGATGCTACAGGACCTTTGAGCGCACAACAACACATAGATAAAATGAATGATTACTATGATCTGCATGAAGTTGATGAGGATGACATTCAAATGAGATTGTTTGCTCAAATTTTGACAAGTGACATTAAAAAATGGTACAAAGGGTTGCATGTTGCCTCAGTCCTTGACCTTATCACATTCCAAAGAAGTTTTCTAGACAGATGGGAGGTAAAGAAAAACCCTCTGCAAATTTTGTCAGAATACAAAAATATCAGAAGAAATCAAGGTGAGACAGTGCAAGATTACTGCACTCGTTTCAACAACCTGTATAACACAATCCCAGCTAAAATCAAACCTCCACAGGGTTTGGCATTGATAAAATTCCCTGATGGTTTTGACGCTAACATGTCATACCAACTAAGGGAAAGAAACTCCACCACCCTGGAAGACATGCAGAAAAGTGCAATAAGTGTGGAGGCCAATTTGTTGAAAAAAAGGGCACGTCAGAGGTCAAAGAGGAGAGTCACAATTAAAGAAGAACCTTACACATCAACCTTAGATTCCAAATTGGATTATTTGGCCAGAGCAATGGAAAGAATGATGGAAAGACTTACTGTGTCAGACAGAAATCCTCCAAGAGAAAACCCACCGGCTCCTCAGGTTCGGAACCCTAACTTTAGGAGAAACCCTCCTCAAATCAGACAGAGAGACCCTAGGGATCAAAGAGAGCAGAGGGCTCCAGATCAGTAGATCAGACCTCCCCTACAAGAAAATTATGTTGTTGAAGAGGAGGAAGTAATCGAAGAACTGGAGGATACTCACATAAATATCATGGGCATTCACGATAATGAAGCTATTTTCCTTACCCAAGAAGAGCAAGAAATTTTTCTTCTCAATCAAACAAAATTAAGTGAAGAAGACGAAGATGCAGAATAGCAGGCATTCGAAAATGCCATTTTGGAGGTACACCAACATTATAATCTGCGAAGTAAAAAGACAGAAGGGAATTCCCCAAAAAAGATGATTGAAACAAAGAAGGTAGTCGAAAACAAGAAGGCCTCTGAGCCATCTGCCGAGAAAATTCCTGAGAAGAGTACTGCCGAAGTTCCTGTGAAGAAAAACCTTACTATTCTGAAAAGATCATCACAACCTGAGGTTTCACCTACTACTCCAACCAGTACTTCCATCCAGAAGAGTGTGGCAGACAAACCAGAATTGATGAGCCAAAGAAAATATCCTACACCTTTTATCCCTGAGGGGGAATTGGCCAAAGTAAAAATTCCCATCCCACTTTCTGAGTTGATGAAAAAAGACGTTTATCGTTCACAGGTGATTAAAGCACTGACCATTTAAATTGACATAGGAACAAAGGCCTTAACCATTGGATCAAAAAATCATTCAGACACTGTGAACCTTACTGATGATCAACCCGAACTTCTGTTCGGACCTGAAGTAGATGGTCGAGATGATACAAGTGATGTCTCTCCTTTTTACATAAGTCTAAACATACATGATCTGATCTTCCATAACGCTATGCTGGATTCGGGTGCTTCCCACAATCTGATGCCTAAAGCAGTAATGGAGAAACTGGGACTGGAGGTCACCAAACCTTACAAGGATTTACACTCATTCGACTCTAATAAAGTTAGATGTATTGGTTTGATCAAGGACCTATGCATCACCTTAGTTCAGATTCCTGCGAAGAGCATGGTAATGGATGTGGTAGTTGTAGACATCCCTCCAAAGTATGGAATGTTGCTATCCCGGTCTTAGGGG
Source organism: Picea sitchensis (assembly GCA_010110895.2). Classification (NCBI taxonomy): domain Eukaryota; kingdom Viridiplantae; phylum Streptophyta; class Pinopsida; order Pinales; family Pinaceae; genus Picea; species Picea sitchensis. The sequence continues at coordinate 283,807 of SNQJ01S0010808.1, read as the reverse complement.
GATAAGTTGAGAGGAACCCTGCAGCTAGATATATCTTATGCCACTATCCCAGTTTTCGAGAAACAAAGAAGGCTATACAGAGAAACGTTGATGAAATACATGGTCATTAGCCAAGAAAAACCACACAACTATCCCCTCTACTCTGCGCATTCCGAATTGGATTCTTTTATCTTTTACAATGATGGTGGCACGGAAGAACAAGATACTCAGTTGGCAGAAGATACATCTAGTCAAGATGAAGGCCAAGAAACCATTGAGGTAGCAAGGATGAAAAACGTTATAACTGAAGAGTTATCAGCAGATTTCTTGAGCATGGATTTTGATGGAGCAGTAAGAAAAGAAGGAGATGGAGCAGGAGTCTGGCTGCATAATCACAGAAACAGGTATTCAGAAAACCATTCCTACAAATTAAATTTCCAATGCACTAACAATATTGCCGAGTATGAAGCCTTGATGCTCGGTCTGAAGCTTTTGAAAAGAGTTGGTGCTAAACAGATTATGGTAAGAGGTGATTCTGAGTTGATAATCAAGCAAATCAAAGGTAAGTACGCTGCGAAACACCCACGCCTTAGAGCTTATAGGAATGTTGTTCTTGATGCCCTTAGATGTTTCACTGAAGTTGACTTGCAGGTAATGTTGAGGGGACAAAAACTTCTTGCAGACAGATTGGCTACGTCAGCAGCCACATGCAAGATTCATTTCCGCTCGACTCACCCATACATGGTGGAGGTAAAATGCAGACCAACCGTTCCCAACAATATAAGGTACTGGCAAGTTTTTGGTAATGATGATCAAATCGAGGACTTTATGCAGTGTAAAAATGATTTTGAATGTACAAATATAGATTTAGAGAACGAAGATGAAAATGTAAATAGATCTGATTTTGAAATTGATAGTGTAAATAGCGTAGATTCAGGAGAATTAGGCGATGATGAGATGGATGATGATGTTTTACATTTGAAAAGCAATGTTTTGCCTAGGGGTTTAGTTCCTTTGGAGGACTTGTTTTATTTTAACAACGTAGCCAAAAAACCGAAAAATCGAAGCCAATGGACAAGAGGTAGAAGACTGTAATATAGGGACCGAAGAGAAACCTAGGATAGTCAAATTGTCTAAATCATTACCTCCTGAGAAAAAACTCAAATACATTGAGTTGTTCAAAGAATATTCGGATGTCTTTGCCTGGGGATATGAGGATTTGAAAGCTTATGATACTAACATCATACAACACAGGATTCCAATAAAGGAAGACCAAAAACCGTTCAGACAAAAACTTAGGAGGATAAATCCCAAGTTTCTCCCTCTGATAGAAAATGAAATCAAAAAAATGTACGATGCCAAAATCATAGTCCCGTTGTGTTTTTCCAAATGGGTCTCTAATTTGGTCCCTACACGTAAGAAATCTGGGGAAATCAGACTTTGCATAGATTTTTGAAATCTGAATAAGGACTCCCTGAAGGATAATTACCCCTTGCTGAAAATGGATCACATCCTTCAAAGGGTAGTCGGATCCAGTCAAATATCTTTGCTGGACGGTTTCTTAGGTTACAATCAGGTCCTAGTTCACCCGGATGACCAAGAAAAAACCGCCTTCACCACACCATGGGACACTTTCATGTATGTGAAAATGCCTTTTGTTCTGATGAACGCAGGAGCCACATTCTAGAGGGCGATGGATATCGCCTTCGTGGATGAATCGGGTAAGTTTATTGTCATCTATTTAGATGATGTAACTGTGTTTTCCCGATCTGATGACGACACCTGCGACACCTCAGACGAGTCTTTGAGAAATGTAGAAGGTTTGGGATTTCTTTAAATCCTAAGAAAATCCTTTTTAGACTAGAGGAAGGAAAACTGATAGGGCACATCATCTCCAAGGACAGAATCAAAATTGACCCCAGCAGAATAGAGGCCATACAAAAATTAGAACACCCAAGAAACCTTAAATAACTACAGTCTTTTATCGGGAGAATAAACTTTCTACGAAGATTCATTCCCAATCTGGCCGAGCTCCTTAGAAACATTACAAATATGCTAAAAAAGGATGTGAAAATAAAATGGGACTCTGAGTCCAGAAAGTCTTTCGAACAAGTCAAACGAACACTCACAGAGGCCCCTGTCTTAGTCAGTCCTGATTTTACCAAAGATTTCTATCTTTTCTCTTTCGCTTCCGAACATACTATAGCAGCGGTATTACCACAAAAGAATAGTGAAGGGTATGAACAACCCATATATTTCTTTAGTAAATAATTGAGAGACGTTGCTCTGAATTACAAGATAGTGGAGAAACAAGCTTTTTCCTTGGTGAAAGCTATAAAATATTTTAGGGTCTACATTCTCCATTCTCATACCATTGCATATGTTCCGAATGTGGTAGTGAAAGACATTTTGACCCAGGACAACCCGGATGGGAGCAGGGGAAAATGGATTGTTGTCATTTTAGAATACAATATAGATATTAAGCCTACAAAACTAATCAAGGGTCAAGGCCTAGAAAAATTAATGGCTGAATCAAATTTCCATGCTCTTGACATTAATTTTTTAGCTGCAGCAGATGAACAGGGCGAGATGGCGACTCCAAGTGTGAGAGAGGTATTTCTCAACTCTCCATGGTACGCAGACCTTATATTCCTTTTGCAAAATTTACAAGCTCCCCCTGGTTTGACTAAGACTACAGCTAGATTTTTAAAGTTGAAAGCCTTAAAATTCTGTATTCTAGAAGGCAATTTGTATTGGAAAGATCGTGGAGGCATTTTGTTAAATTGTTTATTGAAAGATGAAGCTGACAACGTGTTACAAGAATTTCATGCAGGAGAATGTGGTGGCCATCTAAACTGGAAGGTCACAACCAACAAAATACTTAGAGATGGATTCTATTGGCCCACCCTATTCGTCAATGTACATCATAAAGTGACCGCATGTCATCAATGTCATCTATTTGAAGGCAAAAGGAAACTCCTCCCTCTACCTCTGAAATCGATCTCAGTTGAAGCCCCTTTCCAGCAATGGGGACTGGACTTCATTGGAGAAATACACCCCCCTTCTTCAGGCCAACACAGGTGGATTCTCATTGCCACCGATTATTTTACCAAATGGATCGAAGCAGTACCAAGCAGGCAA
>SNQJ01S0010808.1:261625-280677 GCA_010110895.2 Picea sitchensis | reverse complement strand
TGAAGAAAAAGCGGCAGCTTAGGATAAAGGGGAAGATTGGCTCCTTCATCTACAACAATCGGGGCGCTAGGGAAGAATCAGATAGGATGCTAAGGGAGATGAAATTCTTCATGAGTTTCCAATGGAACTATGATCCATGTGGGATCATCTCAGATATGAGAGTGAAAAACAAGAACATCCTGTATGTTCATGTGCCCAGGCCTGAAGTTGAGAAGTTCGCCAATCAGACAACCTAGGAGCCTAACACATTGATCAAAGTAGAACAGCAGGATCCCCCGGCCATTGTGTCACAAATGACTAGTCCACAGGTCCCTAAAGAGAAGAGGCCGAGGCAGGATTTCTCTCCGCCTATCATTGAGGTATCTTCTGAGGAATTCTAGCTGCATACCAAGAGGCCTAAGACTATTGCAGCTCCTGGCCTGACTGGGGAAAAAGAAGCCCCGTCTACCACAGTGACAAAATTTGGCATTCCACCCTTCGGTTCGAGCCTCCATAAAGGCATAACCTTAACACTGCCAAAAAAATCTACAGATTCTCCATTGACCACCCAGCCAGGCAAGGTGGCACTGAAGCTAAGCATTTTTGAAAAATATGAGCTGATAAAGAAAAGGAACCAAACCCTGACCAATAGTACTTGCGCCCAATTCTGGAAGCAGACATCGACTGCACAACATAGACTGCTATCTACATTCGACACCGAGAAGGGTATAATGCATATGGGATTCCTCTAGGCACAGGTACTAGATCCAAAGGTGATCACCTATTATAAAAGGGCCACCTTCAAATTCCAGACGAAGGATGTGCATCCGGTCGACCAGATGAATCTACACTAGAAGACAGGGGAAATGGTTTTCTATACATTGGCACATGCTTCCACTTCTGTGTCCAAACGACAGGTGTCCCTGAACAATGTTCAAACACAACTCAAGCTGGATAAGATATCGTCCTTTGCAAAGGACAATAGGATCAAGACTTTGGAGGAGCTAGTCCTCAAGATCGGTTATGATCCTTCAAACGTAAAAGAAGCTGAGGAAATGATAAAGAAGAAGAATGCTGACATAGCCTCCTTAAGGAAGCAACTGAAACCCCCGCCCACAGAGGATTCGCAGGCGAAGGAGATAGCAGAGAAAGAGGGAGAGAAGGATGAAATTCTCAACCTGCTCATGGAGCAGGACGCACAACTTAAGGAGATGGAAGCTGAGATGGAGAAGTTGTTAACAGAGAAAGAGAAATTGAAGCCAATGGAAGTCATTCCATTGAGTGTTATTCCAATTTCAGGAGTGAGCACAACGTCAGTGACAGAAATACCATCCACAACTCCATTGACATCCCAGGAGAAGACAACCGACCTGGCTAAATCCATGGAAAAAATGAACCTGCAAGAAACAGAGATCAACAGGCTAAAAAAGGAGACTGAGAACCTTTAGGAACTCAAATATTCCTTTTATACCAGCCTCTCCAAGGAAAATTAGGTGAACGATCAGCTCAAACAGGAGTTACAGTAGCTCCGGAAGAAAAGAGTGGCAGGAAAGACATTGGCCGAGGTTAAAGAGAGTGTATGGACAGACATCACTAAGTCCATGAACGAGATATGGCCCATGATCCAGATCATGTTTGAGCAGAATGAATTGGTCCAGAGAAGCAAACAGGCCATTGAGAAGATCAGAGTAGAATTGGGAGACATGCCAACACAGGAAAACAAGATCATCAAGTTCCTCAATTCTAAGACCAGGGAAGAGCTGGAAGAGCTAAAAATTGAAGACAGAACATAGACCATTCTTGAGGTCAAAAGAGTTTTGACCAAGAGAGGATTAATGCTTCAGCTGAAAGAAAAGGTTTAGGCCATGGACCTAGGGGTACAAAGATTCTTTAGTGAGATTGAATCTCTCCAGAAGAAAGGTCTTCCTGGTCTGAAGGTAATCAATGATAAGTTGATGACTCTCCCAGATTACAAGAAGAGATTGGCTGATGTGTCTAAGGACAGTTTGAAGTTTGCAGGGATTCAAGGGAGCATCACCAGCAAGGTATTTCTAGATGCCCTTCAATGGGACATCAACATCCAACATGAGATTCGATACATTTCCCTCACCAAGCCTACATTTGCCAAGTATACAGAAATGGACGAAGTGTATCGAAGGCTACTCAAAGTCAACGTGCCCAGTCACATTCGATGGGAGGAATTTTGTGATCTGATCGAGTAGAAAATGAGTTTTCCCCAGTCCATTCATTCATCCAGTCAGATGAGATCATGCAGAGGCTTCATCAACGGCCCACCCAGAAATTAGCATGCAGTTACACCACATTATCAAGCAGTTCCTAGATTTAGGAAATTTGTTAAGATTAGTTAGGCTAAAAATAGATTTAGCACGTCCTGGTCATTAATTGCAGGATCGTTTGTAATTTGAGTTATAAATACTTCACCTTTCGAAGTATTGAGGGTTGTTGATCTTCACACCCTGACACTATCAGACTGTAATATTTTTGAAGAGATCTTCCATTAATAAAAAGTAGGCACTTTTATAGGATTCTTGTGTGTATTCACTGGTGATGTTTTCTCTCTACGTTGAATGTTATTCTCGCTTTGTTATCATACTATTTTCTAAATCTAATATTTAAGAGTAACGAATGTTGCAGGATTTATCTCGTATACCCTGTTTCTGACTCGAAAGATTTTAGTGTTTTATCTTCTGGTGTTTTCAATAAAGAAATTCTTAACTGCTTATTTGTTGAAATTATCTTTCTCATCTTTTATACTATTCATCATTTATGCTATTAAAGAATCCAGTGATTATATTATCTCACCCTGTGAAAGTTTTTCCTTTGCATTTATGGTTCGGATTTAATATTTTATTAAACACAGACCCCATAGCCCAATGGATGTGTAGACTGTCTCAACCAATTCGAAAAAACACTTTGACAAAAAAACCGACCTATTTCTTTACGTAGCCTAATATTTAAAATTGGAAACATAGCTAAATCATATAGAGAGACCCCTCTCTGAAGTTGGAAGGGATAGATCCCAACTTCAAAAGTGGTTGGATAAAGTTACCTTAGTATATTTCTTCTGTTGTCAACCTCTAGGAAATTTACCAAGTGCTAACATTAAGTATGATATTTTTTGCAAATGAAAGTGAGTCTTTCTGTAAGGTGGCATGGCCTGGCCCTGGGATGGCTGGGGATGCTACAAATTTATATCAGAATTCAAATAGAGAATAATTGTAGTAGCATTCCCCGACTTGGGTGGATGGGGAGGCTACAAATTTGTATCAGAGCCCATGTTTTCAACACTGAACCTGGATGGGTTGTGTATGAGTAAATTAAAGTTCCAAAATTATAGAAGGGGGATGAGAGAAAAATTGGGTGGTATTTGAAATCTAAAGAGGTGTGGCATACAAGGAAGCCACAATAACCATGGTTATGGGCCACATAACTAAATTTGAGTCATGGGATCTATGCAAGGGGGAGGCAGACCCTTCCCATTCGTCAGATCTGGAAAAGGTGCACGACTTTTAAAGTCCAAGTTCTTCGAACTTCGTGACTTTAGTGAAATTTACGTTTTGTTGAGAAAAAGGGGTCGAAGCCCAAATTTCTGAAGTCCCAGAGTGATTTTTAGTCATAGATCATCTAGGAGTAGAAGAGTCATGGATTTTCCCTGAGTAGTTTGGTGGTTCGATGTTCGCGGAAATTGGTTGAAGTGTGCACAGAATGGACTTCCTTCCGAAGTCCCAAATTCTATAACTCATCTAGACTGTTCGAGTAGTTGGGACACATGTCCGTGGATCAATCGTGCAAAGTTAGAGAGTTCGGTGGTTTAGAATTTTGGAGAACCAAGAGGTAATGTTAAGAAATGCTTTAAATTCCTAGATCCCCAAAGTCCTCAAGCACCAGAATCTCGATAATCTATATTATCACAGTTCGTATATTCAAAGTTAAAAATAAATGGGGAGTAGTGATGAGGAAATCCTCGAAGTCCTGGAGCCTCAAAGTCCCGAAGCTCGAGGAAGCTATTATTCGGTAGTTCGACATTCAGAAGAAAGGTTGTGTTGAGTCAAGAAAATCATCGAAGCTAGGAGCTACGAAGTCCCAAAGAATGGAATGTGATGTGGCATGATGGCATCACCTGGGATGACATGGACCTCCCCTAGGCATTCCATGTGTCATTTGGTTTTTTACTTTTGATGACCTTGTTCGAACAATAACATTCTGACATGTGGGGTCCATGTGTCACCATATTATATTATGACAATTGTACTATGTCGACCCCGAAAAGTTAAGAGGTTTGGGAATTTAGCATTCGGAGGAATTGAGGGAAGAAGATTTTAAATCTTCCAAAGCTAGAAGCTCTGGAGTGCCGAAGTGATAAAGCACTGGAGATTTTGGGAATTCGACGTTTAGAAGAAATGGGAGAAGAAGGTGTGAATTTCTACGAACCCTGAAGCTCCAGAGCGACAAAGATCTGAAGCCACGAAGGATCATTATCCCAGTACTTCGCCGCTTCAAAGTTTAGGAGAATCACTGAGTATTGAGGTAGAAACCTTCGAAACCCAAAGATCTGGGGATTCACCAATTTGACACTCAAATGAAATAATGGATGGTGAAGGAAGAACTGTAGAAGTCCCAAAGTTCTGAAGTCATGGAGGTGACACAATATACTGATGTCACTTAGGGTTACGTGGACACACAAGATACGTGACATGTGTCATCATTTTTCAAGATTTTCAAGGGCCCTTCGTGCCTAATTAAGATGTGACATGTGTCATTCATTGGAAGGAGCCACGTGTTCACTCCGTAACTTTTCCATGTGGAACATTGATACATGGATGCCAACTAGACCTCGACAGTTCATGAGTCTAGTGATCGGGTAAAACAAGGAAGGAAGGAACAAAAACCTTCGAAGCACAAAGTTGCAGAGAGATTTTCCTGTTCGGAATTTGGAGCAATTACAAAGTAATGTAGTCTAGAATTCGTCCACTTTGACGTTCGGGGAAAATGAGTGAAGAAGGAAGGAAAACTTCCGAAGTTTGAATTTATGGAGCCTCGAAGTTCGCTAGTATCTAGATAAGCACCTTTATACTATATCTTTGTCACATATTGTCTTCAAATGAGGTTGGGGGCTGAAGAAGAAGGGGCTAGTGCCTGAAAACTATGTTAAAGAAGGAAAAATGGGTTAGGAAGGAAGTTGTGGGTTTTGGTTGGTTCAGACCTTCATCAGAAGAGGTACTGAAGACCTGGGAACTTTATTATAGGATTCAACAAAGATATAAGATCCATTTAGCTCATCGAAAAGAGATCAGCTGCACAAGAAGTGCAATAGAGAAAAATAACAAGTTTTAAGGGTCCATAACTTTATGCTCAAAGCTCATAATTGAGAAAGTAAGTAGTCATTGGAAAGTTCTCAGACAACATGACATAGATGTTCACCTAGAAAAGGGGATTGATCAAACAATTACTATGAAAATTAGATAAAAGAATTCTGATAGGTTATTGAAACAAAATGGTTCATGTTTTTATAAAATTGTTGAAATAGTTAGCCTGACAAGGCTATGTTGGCTGCACATTTTGAAAAATTAACAACTTGATCAGATCAGAATCAACACATAGTGTAGAGATATGGAGGATGCATAGGGTGCTTACAACTAAGAAGATGAAATCATAGGAATGGATTTCCATTTGGGTATGGAAGGAACACAATCCAATAGACATGGAGAAGGAAAGGATGATAACATGAATATGGTGGAGACCATTAGAAATTTGCAGAAAGGTGTCCAAATCCACAAGGATAATAATGAAAATCTTATGAAATCTAGGAAGAAATAAGAAGAATTAAATATGAATTTAATGTAGATCCTGGACATATTTGAAAAGAATTTGGATAAGGAGAGTGGCTCGAGCAAATCAAGAAGTCGTAGCACCCCTAAGGGAAAAGGAATATCAAGGAGTGATAACATACATCACCATCAATGTCAAAGAAAATCCAAAAGGAGAGAACATAACAACTTGAGTCCAGCCCCTTCCAGGAATCATAAGAGGTCTAGGGTGGATGAATTGAGAGGAGAAATGAATAATATCAAACCTCCTACCTTTGATGGAGAGCACAATAAAGATGAAGATGTCAAGACATGATTGTTGGGCATGAGAAAATATTTCCAATTACATAATTATTCCTCTCATGCAAAAGGAATAATTTCTATCTACCAACTCAAAGGAAAGGCATCCATGTGGTGGGATCATCTTGTGCAAGTGAAACACATTAGAGAGAATAATGTTACATGGAAGGAATTCAGGAAGCATTTTGAGAAGAAATACTTAACCAAGAGGTATTATGCCAAAAAGATGAAAGAGTTCTTTGAACTCAAACTAGAAAACATGACCATTGATAAGTATGAAAGGATATTTTTAGAATTTTTTAAGTATGTCTCCTTCATCAAGGATGATACAATTAAGATCCATAGATATCTGAGTGGGATGCCATATTTCATTAGTGATAAAATTCAGTATGATGAACCTAAAACTTTGGAGGAAACCATAAGAAGAGTCAAGTGCTTATACGATCAACATAAGAGAAATCCTACTTTCCAAAGATCTTGGGAAGACAAGAATAAGTTCAATATGGAACAAAGGAAGAAGGGGAACAAGCCACCCTTCTTCAAAAATAGTTCTCGGGGACAAAAAAACCCTAGATATACCAGAATGATTGATACAAGTGGGAAAAGGCCAAGGCATGAACCCATTCAATGTTGGGATTATAAAGGAGATCATTTGTATAGAGACTGTCCTCACAGGAAAGATAAAGTGAGAGTTGTCCACAATGTACAACAAGATGAAATAGTGGAGGACATGGGAAGAATTTTTTCAAGGATCTATGCATCCCTGGAAAACAAGCAAGTAAAATTTAAATCACACATGATTGAAGTTGAATGTATGATCAATAACCATGCCTTTACTATTTTAATATATTCAAGATCTAGTCATAGATATATAGATCCTAAGGTAGTGGAAATATTTCAATTTCCAAGAAGAAAGCATGGGAAATATTGGTTGGTGCAGCTGGCTACATGAGCCAAGAGAAAATTTGTTGAGATGGTTAAATCATGTCTAGTGGACATGAATGGGATAAGTACCAAGGAAGATTTGAACAACTTTCCCTTGGGTTCATATGAATATATAATTGGTATGGATTGGTTGGAACAACACCATTCTATATTAGACTTTAATAATAAGGAATTTACTTGTTTGAATGAGGAAGGGAACCCAAGAACAGTCCAAGGAATTCCCAGGGTAGATACTATCTGAGAGATCTCAGCAATGCAGCTGAAAAAAGTGTTACAGGAAGGGCTACCAAATATTTGCAACTCATATGGAGGAAGAACCTAAGGATAAGATGCCAAATCTTGAGGATCATGTAGTCCTGAAATATTTTGAGGATGTGTTCAAGGAGATACTAGGACTACCCCCAAAGAGAGATATTGATTTCTCTCTAAACTTAATTCCTGGAGCAACTCCAGTATCCAAGACTCCCTACAGGATGAGTACACCAGAGCTGAAGGAAATGAAAATGCAACTTGAATAACTTCTGAATAAGGGGTATATATGCCCAAGTGTGTCACCTTGGGGTGCCCCAGTTTTATTTGTGAAGAAGAAGGATGGGACATTCAAATTGTGTATTGACTTTATACAATTAAACAAGGTAATTGTAAAGAAAAAGTATCCTTTGCCAATGATTGATGATCTCTTTGATCAGTTGAAGAATGAAAAAATATTTTCAAAGATTGATATCTGATATGGTTATCATCAGGTAATAATCATAGATGAAGACATCATCAAGAATGCCCTCGGGAAAAGGTATGGTCATTACGAGTTCACAGTGATTCCATTTGGATTATCAAATGCACCAGATGTTTTCATGTGCTTAATGAATGATGTTTTCCGGGAATACTTAGACAAGTTTGTCATTGTCTTTTTGGATGACATCATTGTATATTTCAAGACAGAATAAGAGCATGAGAATCACTTGAGGATGGTGTTACAAGTGTTAAGAGAGAACTAGTTGTATGCCAAATTGAGAAAGTGCTCATTTTATTAGAACCGAAATCACTATTTGGGGCATATCATATCCGAAGAAGGGATAGCAGTGGACCATTGAAAATATTGAGGCCATTAAAGGGTGGTCAACACCTAAGAATGTGACAGAAGTCAAATCCTTCATGGGTCTAGTTGGCTACTAGAGAAGATTTATTGAAGGCTTTTCAAGGATTTATCACCTGATTACTTCCTTGAAAAATAAGGGAGTGAACTTTCAGTGGACAACAGAGTGTGAAAAGAGCTTCCATCATTTGAAGAAGTTGTTAACCAATTCTCCAATTCTAAGGATTGTTGATCCGAACGAAGATTTCATGGTATGCATAGATGCATGCAAAAAAGGACTTGGTGTATTCCTTAGTCAGAATGGGTATGTCATATGTTATGAATCAAGAAATTTTAAGGATAATGAAAGGCTCCATTCCACTCATGATTTGGAGTTAGAATCCATAGTACATGCCTTGAATAAGTGGAGGAACTAACTCATGGGAAAAATGTTTGAGCTGAGGACAAACCATAATGGTCTGAAATATCTATTTGATCAACCACTTCTAAATGCCAGACAAAGTAGATGGTTAGAGTTTCTCTGTGAGTATGACTTTGATATCAAGCACATCAAAGCAAAAGAGAACAAAGTGGTTGATGCACTCAGCAGGAGAGTGCATGAACTGCATGCTACATCCATTATCATGTATCAAAATGATCTTAAAGGAAGAATTTATGAGGATGCAAAAGCGTATTTGCAGTACATGGAGATAGTAACAAAATTATAGCAAGGTAAAATGCAACATAAGGTTAAAGCTTATAAATTGGGAAATGGTGAAATTATCTTGTACAGGAACATAATTTATGTACCCAATTCTCATGAATTGAGGAGTATGGTCTTGAAAGAGATGCATAATGTACCTTATGTTGAACACCCAGGATATCAGAAAACCATTGCAGCTGTCAAGGGACAATACTATTGGCCATGCATGGAGAGGGAAATTGTTGAGCACATTGCTAAATGTCTGGAGTGTCAAAAGGTCAAGGATGAGGATATACACCCAGTTGGGTTGTTGCAACCATTTCCCATTTCTGAGTGGAAGTGGGAAGTGGTGTTAATGGATTTCATCACCAAATTTCCAAGAACAAACAAGAAACATTATTCTATCATGGTGGTGGTGGACAAGATTACTAAAGCTACCCATTTAATTCCAATGAAGATTACTCACAAGTGTTGATGATATTTATACAAGGGAAATAACATGCTTGCATGTCATACCCAAGACATTTGTGTCTGATAGAGACCCAAAGTTGACCTCAAATTTTTGGAAGGGATTATTCAAAGGGTTCAGAACAAATATGAACTTTAGCACAACTTATCATCCAAATTTTGATGGGAAAACATAAAGGGTGAACCAAGTGATAAAGGATATGCTAAGAATGTACATGATGGAAAAAACATATAAATGGGAATACTATCTACACTTGGTAGAATTTTCTTACAATAATGGGCACCAAGAATCTCTGAGGATGAGCCCATTTGAATCACTTTATGGTAGAAAGTGAAACACACCAATAATATGGGACAACCCAGTTGATAGAGAAGTGGTTGGGCTAGATTTTCTCAGGGAAATGGAAGAGTAGATGTCAAAGATAAAGAATAATTTAAAGGTTTCTCAAGACAGGTAGAAAAGCTATGCTGATAAGGGCTGAATTCAAAGATAATTTGGTATTGGTGATCATGCATTTATGAAAGTGAAGGCCAATCAAAGTTCCTAAGTTGGGAAAATGTTCCAAATTGGCAGCTCGTTACTGTGGGACATTTGACATCCTAGAAAGGATTGGGCCTATAGATTATATTCTTGCATTACCTGCATATATGACCATTCATAATGTATTCCATGTATCATTGCTTAAGTAATATATACCTGATGTTAATCATGTTATTGATTGGAATGTGATTCGGGTGGAGAAAGAAGGAGATTTTCAAGTGCATATGGTATGCATTCTAGACCATAAAATCAAGCATCTCCATAATTGAGCCATCGATATTGTAAAGGTCCAATGGACCTGGTACGATCCTGAGGCTGCAACTTGGGAACACAAAGGGGCCATGCAGGCATCATACCCACATATTTTTGAATATTTTTGAAAATGTTGTTGTAATAGGTAAATATGATGCATTGAGGACAATGCATACATAAGGGAATGGGATTGTAATACCCCAAGGCCGAGACCCTATTGAATTGTAATTATTTTTATAGGCTGGTGAGCCAAGTGATTATAAGCTAGGAGGCTTATGTGATGATTAGGCCAGAGTTCCTAGATGCTAAAGGACAGTGAGCCTGTTTCTCTATATGTAAATACTCATATCATTAACATAAATACATCACTGGATGTATACCAACTACAAAGAAAGTTTTATGGGGAAATAAGCTCCACTAGGTAGGGGAAGGGAAGGGGATAAGAAGCTAAGGTTAAAGGGTAAGCCAAAAGGATTATCTAAAGAGAGAATAATTTAATATTATTCTAAAATGCATGTTGCAGGATAATGATTTTTATCTTAAGTTCCTTTGGGGAAAGGAACGAGATCTAAGTGGAGAGGGACACACTCCTAGAGAGTGAGGTGTAAACCAAGACACATGAAAATTTAAGAGGGAATTCTTTACAGGAAGGGGATCTCTCTCCTCATTCACTCACTCACTCAGATACTGAGCATTTGGGCAACCAACCACTTCCTCCAATGTTGACCTCTATAAGCTCTGAAAACCTTCAAACCCCATGAAGCTAAGTCATTGTAATCATGTGAAGCATAAAATGACTGAATAGTTCCTTAGCCATATCACACCCTATCCATTTTGTTGTTGTTTCCCATGCTTTTCTTTAACTAGTGTGACTTGTTGTCATTACCAGAGCCCATACCTGATTTTTTTGTTGTTATTACCATGACTAGATTGACCTAGGAGTTGGACTGAAGAAGCAGGTTGTCAATCCTATGAGAAAATCTCTCTAGGTGAGAGAGGTTTCTAGGGAAGTGATTTTCCCAAAGGGAGCCTCATGATAGTTGTATTTCTTTGAGACTTCATGTCCAGCCTGTTGTTGAAGCCCTAGAAGGGGAGTGGGGTAGTCGAAGGACTATCGAGAAAAGAAGGGGCACACTTCATAGGGTGGGACAAGAATGTGGGGAATGAGGGACTATAAGCTGTGGACATGAGTGGACTCCTGGAGATAAAATCCTTCCTCGAGACTTTGCAACCTCATCCTAGCCTAGGATTCCCTTTACCCTGAGCGGATTTTAGTCCCATCTTGGGGGTGACCCATTATTGATATATTGAAGCAACGTGTTCTAAGGATGTGAGGTTCATGGAATGTCTACACATAGCTGGTGGCCTTCCTAAATAGATAATTACTCTTTACATATGCTTAATTACATGTTGTATGTTACACATGTGTTTATTTACTATACATTTCTGCATAATTCTATGTATGTTAACAAAAACTAGATGTTTATTTTTAATGTATTAAGTATGATATTTTCTGCAAATGAAAGTGAGTCTTTCTGTAAGGTGGCATGGAAAGATGACCTTTAAAAGAATATTTTAGAACACATCATCACAAGAATGCCTCTTCCCTTGGAGTTTCACCCTTCTTCACTTCATCTTCCCTCTGAAATTGGCTTCCAATATTGTGCAAATAGATCACAAGATTGAATGATGAAAATGAGAGGTTATTAATGTGTATTTATACTTTTCCAAGTACCTCCTTTACTTGACTTTAGGGCCAAGTTGTAAATTCTTGTTTGCAACAATTTTTTTTCCTTTACTTGACTTTAGGGCCAACTTATAAATTCTTTACCTTATATCTAGGGCTTCTTGACCATACTTCAGTATTTCATATTTAAGAATGTATAACTCCTCAACTGTGAGGAACCACATGGTGTGCCACATACCATTAGATATAGCTTGACGATGACTATTAAATTATGGATGTTTTGCATGCATTTGCAATGTCCTTCATACTCGTTTTATTCAATCAACTTTGGGATTCATGACCACACCTATGGGGATTCTTAACCAATTAACCATATTTCTATGACTTCTTGCATACTTCTTAAAATCATCTTCCCATGAGGGCCATGGTTAAAGATACGCCATAAGGGGACCACTTTAGATACTTTTTCAAATACACCCATCACTTCTAAGGGCTTCTAAATGCCTTCTAGGGTTGACATCAATGGAAACCAAATTTCCAACAATCTCCCCTTTGGAATGATTACAACACCCATACCCCCCTATGGCCATTGCTCCCCTTGTCTTCATGATATCCCCCTATATTCATTATTTTATTCTTTCTCTCCTCATATTTCTCTCCCTCTTTGACATCAATGGAAAAGGGTAAATCCTCCTACAATTTTTCTCCCCATGTCTTCTTTGCAATATGTTGTGTATATCAATGTGGGGATTCTTGTATATACTTCATTTTCTCTCTTCTGGGACTTCTTTTCCATTGGTACTTCCTGTTATTGTAATCCACTGACATATATTAAAATCATTCATGCCAATTTTCCTTCATCACTTGACTTCAAGTCTTCATGGCTTGTCATGTCTTCACCGAGCTGACATCAATGAAATAATCATTCAATAATTTTACCTTGACAAAATAACTCCTCCTGGTGGTTTATCCCCCCCTATATTGTTGTGCCTCTTGCGACTTTACTTTATGCTACTAGTCGATTCCATCTGTCAATATGATTCTTTTCTGAGTCATATATTTTACTAAACATTCCTCTTGATGGAAATTCCAATAAGTGTTTTTGCAATTCCTCTTGAGATCATTATTTCATTCATTGTCATGTACATTCTCTGGTTCATTTCAAGTATTTTCTTCTAGAACTATCAAATATCTCATAAATTCATCTATGTCCATATGTAACAAAATTTTCCATGACTCTGTTACTCAACTGCACACAATGGTGATTAATCTATCATTTCAATGTTCTGAGAGTTTCCTCAAATATGATACAATTGATCAATGCATATTCATGCTTGTTATGGGATTTTTCCCTCATGACTTTGGGTCATGTCAAAAGAGAGATTGACCAAGTGAAAGATAGAACCCTAACCCACACACAAGACTTGTAATGAAATAACTACTTTATCAGAGAGAGAGAGAAGAAAGTTTCACACCTTGTCTCCTTAGTACCTCTCTTGACTCGTTCTTGAGTTAGCTTGCAAAAGAAGATCAAGAAAGTGTTGCAACAATGTAGTTATAATAGAAATAATACAATTAAATGATATATAGATTCAAATATGAAGAGTAATTGGAGATACATAAACAAATTGAATCGATACTACACAAGTATGGGGAAAAGATAACTCCTTATTATCAATGGTAAAAGAAGTGGTTACAACTTGACTCCAACCATCGACACTACCTCGAATCCAACCACCCAAGTTCCTCCAGAAGTTCCTTCAAGCATCACTCAATAATATTTCCCTTCCTTGTATGACCCAATAAGGATAGGAATACACCTTATGGTCATATAATTAAAAGGAAGGAATGTTGGAACAAGGGTTCCAGGTTATAGGGATGCTACTCAAAGGGTGAAGGGGAACATGGAGACTTGTAATTTATTCAACATAAATTTGCACCTAGGTTTTCCTCCTCATCCATGCCCCCAAAGGATCCTTTATACCATCTTAAATAGGTTAAGGAGGTTGAACTCCATTTGGTACAGGCCCATGTAGGTTGGGAAATGAGCCCAAATGAAATCCCCTCCTGAAAATAAGGAATTATTTTATTTTTCAACTTGTTTTAGGGAATCTGTGAGTTGTCAACTAACAACCCGTGAACATCCATGAGTTGTACATAGGTGACCTACAAATGGCACTAAAAATGATGTTTTTAAAGTGACTTTGATGCAAAAAGTTTGGATTTGAGTTTGCAAGACATGGGAAAGGTTAGACCATGTTACAAATTCATTGTGGTGTGGAAATTTGTGCTATAATAGATTCCCCCTAATGTGTGAGGTCAGAAGGGAAACTAATAGTTGAAATACATTATAACTATTATAGGTGAGGATGCATTGAAGTAGATCCATATGAAGGTTTCTTAACATCTTATCAAAGAACATAAACTGTCAGTAGAGATCAAGTAAGAGTATTATCTTCCCAAGTTAGGAATACCCATGCTTAGGAGTGATGTAAGCATGGTCGCCAAATCAAGTACACTACACATCCATGGCATATATATGAAAGTATGACTAATGTCCATGGCCAAGAGTAATACATAGTGGATCGAAGTGAGATATATAAATTATCAAGTATGTCCACGAGGAATAAACAGTGAATCCATGTCAAAGTAGATCATATCCACGAATAGATACACAATGGATTTATGTATCAAAATAAAAAACAGAGGATATATGGGTAGGAGCACAAAATATGTGATGCTCGTACTTCACCCAAAGTCTTCAAAACGATCCAACGTGGTATGAGTCTACACTATGTGAATAAATCTGTTGAGGTTGAACACAACAAGACACCATTTTAATACCGATCATTGAGGTATACCGTTAAAAAATGTGGGATGACCCACCGATAATGATAATGGGAATCGAGGTACAATGGTACAATCTAAAAAATGTAAATAAATGAGATGATGTCGAACAGTTGGTAGAATCTATCGATTAGGGTACATTGATGTATTCCCACTGTTAATAGAGAGGGAACCTTCCACTGATGACTGCAAGCCCCAAGGTACCAAATATGACTATAGATCCTTGTCCTAGAAAAATATTTGTTGAATTCGATGGGAAGAGATCAGCTGGAAGGAAGGCATTAAGGAATACTCCATCATCCAACACAAGGGGTAGCAGAAGGCCAAATATTTGGAAGGACTCGAATGAACAATTTGTAAGGACCACACTGAGGTATGACTCTTCCATGCACCATATGGAATATCCCATAGAAGAGATTATTTGAATAGTAGCCAATAATGAATAGGTCTGACAAAGATGAGGAATCCACCAATGGGGTCAAATGGAAACCAAGGTACCACATGAATCCCTATGCATGATGATTGTTGTTGATGTCAAACACAAGGGAAACCACCCAGTCAACGACCAATGATTGTTTGTCATATTTTGAGTGCAAGGTCACCTATCAATAATGGAAATAGGCCTAGGGTGTTACTCTAGTTCATACTCGTAGAGCAATGTGTTAGAGTCGATAAGAGTATAACTTCTAGAAAGAAGTCAATGTGGACCCTCTATACTAGCATGAGTAATAAAAATAGATACTTGTGATAATGATATGTACTTGAAGTACTTAGGAAGTATGACTTGAAAGTTCAAAGACTTACTGCAAAATGGTTGAATTAGGCTGAAAATTCCCTTGAAAAAAGAACGACACATTATGTGATTTAGGCAGCATGACTATAAACAAGGATACATTTGTGATACAAAAGACATCCACAAATGCTCCATATGGTTGGAAGAATAACCAATTGGGGGAGATTGTAATAAACAATGAGAAAGAGGTTCCTAAATCCATTTTAAACCCAAAATACTGAGACACTAACTCAAGATTGTGCTTTTTTCAAGGGTGACAAGACTACTACCAATAAAAGAGATAGATGATTTCCCCTTCTTTTTGGATTTTTGGTTTTGTTTGTCTTTTTCATATTATTAATTCCCAGAAAGTAATAAAAGAGTGTTATAGTATAGTGGAGGAAATGCATTTTTCGGGAAAGAAAACTATTTCCAAAGAAAAATGGACATACTTATGCTCAATGAAAGGAAGCATGTGCAGGATGAGGACACTCGGGGGAATTTCTCCTCCGAGGATTAATGTGTCAAGTCATAAAGGAATAAATTTCAAGGCTAGAAAATCCTAGAAATTCATAAACAATTGGTTTAAAAATAGCAAGTTGAAGTTGACATTAGGCCTAAAAGTGTCAATGGTTAATATGAAATGCAATTACAACTCAACAAAAGTTTGGAAGCCCCATGGGTAAGTTAGCTAGAAATATATTGAGAGGAAGTCATGAGGATTCAACACATAGGGATTTTGAGCCTAGTAAAAAAATTGCAACATGGGTGTCAAAAATTCCAATGAGGTACTAACTAGGAAACCCATGAAGAGGTAATCTCTACCATTCATAAATGATGCCTTTAAATAAACTTGAAGTTATGTTGTCAATAATGAATAGGGTGTACCCTATGGTAGATACATGAGCGATACAAATAAATGCATTGTGCAGGCAGAAATGGAACTTATCCTACATGATATTAAGAAACACAATATGTGTTGAAGAGTCTGAAAAAGTATTTTCATATGTAGTAGAAAATGTTTAAGGTAGTTCCATAGGTAATGGATAGAAAAATACTAAGAAGAAGATATGTATCTTCAACGCAAATTCATGGCGGGACTAAGCAGGACTCTTGAGCCTAATAGAAAACTTATAGAATGGGCACCAAAATGCAAAGGGGGTTCTAAGTTAGGGCTCCCATGGAAGATAGGATATACCACATGAATTATGACACTTCTAAACAACATAGAAGGTTTTGTTTTACAACTCAATGGGGTTGATCCTAAGGGAAATTGAAACAGGAAACAAATAACAAAAAAATGCATGGAGGGGGAAATCTAACCTATGTGCAATTTTCAAGATTATTACTTTTCATAAACAGATTGACATGGAAAGAAAGGTACAAAATAAAATGTCTCTAAAGTCTTATATATAAGACCAAAAATACTTACCCAAAAGTTAATAAGTTCAATATAGAAACCTCTGATAAAAACATGTGTTATGGAATATTAAACTTGAAAACAAGAAACCCTAAAAGTACAATATGTACAGAGGACATCATAGCCATGTGTCTTATGCATATTAGTTTTCAAGGTATTGGAAGCCAATTCACATTTTTCTATTGTCTTATGAGCTGCCTACACCAATATTTTGCAAACATCAATTTTTCGTCGCAATTTTCAAATAAACGACACTTTTATTTTTGCGACATTTGCACATTTACCTTCGTTTTTGTTTTCATGACTGTAAGCGTGAAAACTTGGTCTTTCGTAGTCACATTAAAATCATTATTTGAATTGTCGTTATCCTTCTTGTTGATATGCTCATTGCGCTTACATTTCACTTATCATTATGTAGCTGGCAAAACTTTTTGATCTGTACTCTTTGGACATTCTTGGATTGATTGTGTGACTTTGTCTCATTGAGTTTGTAATGCATTGGCATTTGGATTTACATGTTCTTTGATTTTATCTACTTGACCATTGGTTTCATAAGATATATAGGTGTTATGGTTAAACCTTGATATATTTCATTTGATATGACACCTAGTTCTAAACGCATTGGTACCTCGCTTAAACTCTTGATGTACACATACCTGTACACTGAGCTATTCAGACAAAGACAATAGAAAATTCCTTCGCTAAAATATCTTCTAAGCAATATTGTATGAACATCAATGGTATATTTCTGAAATTTATATCTATGTTGGAAAAGTCTGTTGTTTGAAATAAGTTGACTAATTTCGATCTCTGAGTAAAGCTTGTCATGATCATCTATTATCTTTTTACGCTATCCCTATTCCATAAAGGAATGAATCAGAGGATGTCTCCCTGCCTTAGGAAGTTTTTTTTGTAAATGAAACATCTCTGGATCCTAATAAAGGACAGTTCTAAAAAAAAATTATGAGGTCTGAAAAAATATGTTAAAATATCATGATTTTCAGCGTCACCCCACTCAACTATATATCTTTGAAAAAACAAAACAAAATAAATTATTAATAAGAACTGTGGGAAGTGCTTGTAAACCCGCCGGGATGCTGAACGGGTCTGCTGGCAGTGGGTAAATGCATGCATGGCGCCAAGACAACTTCTCTGGGGTACTGAACAGGCCCACTGGCAGCGAAGCAATGTCGGGTATACGAAAATTTGCAAATAAGAATCCTCTTAATGTCCTTTATTCTGATCTAGAACTTCTTGGTAGGATACAGATGTCAGATTGGGTTAAATGGAAACCCTGTCAAGGCTATGGATGCCTGCTGGCAGCAGTGGCTCTATCAACAGTATTCGGGATTTTATCTTTAATATCGTGATTCGCTGGTCTTAAGACTGTTATCAGTTTTCATCTTTTTAAACACTGCTGGAAAAGTTGGTAAATGATGATGTTTATACGATTTTTTGGTTGTTATTTTTGAGTTGGAATTATCTTTGTTGTCCTAATCTGAATTTGTTCCTTTTGACATAGATAACTGCTTCTACCAGTGTGTCACCATTGTTGGCAGCCAATTCACATTTTTCTATTGTCTTATGAGCTGCCTACACCAATGTTTTTCAAACATCAATTTTTCGTCGCAATTTTCAAATAAACAACACTTTTATTTTTGCGACATTTGCACATTTACCTTCATTTTTGTTTTCATGACTGTAAGCGTGAAAACTTGGTCTTTCGTAGTCGCATTAAAATCATTATTTGAACTGTCGTTATCCTTCTTGTTGATATGCTCATTGTTCTTACATTTCACTTATCATTATGCAACTGGCAAAACTTTTTGATCTGTACTCTTTAGACGTTCTTGGATTGATTGTGTGACTTTGTCTCATTGAGTTTGTAATGCATTGGCATTTGGATTTACATGTTCTTTGATTTGATCTACTTGACCATTGGTTTCATAAGATATATAGGTGTTATGGTTAAACCTTGATATATTTCATTTGATATGACACCTAGTTCTAAATGCATTGGTACCTCGCTTAAACTCTTGATGTGAATTGTGTTGGATCATGTTGTCATTGATGCCAATGGTTTCATTGATTTATTTCATTTATTGATGTCAAGTGATTGATTGATGTCAAAGGATTGATTGATTGATGATTGATGTAATATAATATGTATTTTCCTTGATGAGAATGCATAGATGAAGATGGATCAATGAGTTGTCATTGATACATGATGAAGATGGA
>SNQJ01S0010808.1:213015-261615 GCA_010110895.2 Picea sitchensis | reverse complement strand
ATTGTACATACATCTTGTGTTCTTTGTGTTCATTGTGGTGATGACTTGTTGATGATATATTGCTGATATATGTTGCTGATATGTTCTCACATCTAACTGGTTATAAATGAAAACAATGGGTAAAGAATAAATGTTGAATGCTAATTCATGAGTTTTTGTGTAAGAGGGAAGTTTTGGGAAAAAGAGCCCCACACTCATTCACCCCCCCTCTAAGTGTGGTAGGTGTGTCCAACAAATTGATACAACGCATGTCACATTGGTTAAACACTTGGTATTGATTTCAATTTGTATGATTGGTTTTAAAACTATGGTATAACCATTGCTTGCGTAAATGATTAATACACTTACCATTGGTTTCATTGGTCGGGCAAATGACATGATTGTTAAATCATACAATAGTGGGTTGAACAGCTATAAGCGCTGGCGGTTGTACCTTGGCAATAACTATTATGCATGGCAGAGAGAAGCTCCACCACCTTCGCACGATGACATTAATACCTATCCCTTATCCCTGTTTCACCTCTGTTAGCTCAGGTAACCCTTCGTGCACTCTACTTCTGTGTATGCTATGATCAAAACCCTGGCTCATTCACCATGTGCTCGGCTCCGGCACCGGTGGTGTGAATTGAGTCGAATGGTAGCCAAGCCTTGCTACTATTCGACAATGCCCAGAAAGATTTAGAGGATAATGGTTGGCTCACCTTCATACAATGATTCGAGGGTTTTAATTTATTTGTTGCACAACAGTTCTCCCTGACTTTTGATGGTTGTAGAGCCAAGGTGGGTGACATTCAGTTGGAAATCAATGAGGAGTTTATTAGTTCTACTACAGGGTTACCATCCTCGGGCCAACGTTGGTTTAAAAAATCTAAGGTCGAGGAGTTTCCATGGACGCTACTGTTCGTCTCGCGAAAGGTCACATCCTATGACAGAGGTATGCCCATCTACATGCTTAAACCACGATGGCATGATACTTTGATGGTGGTCAGACAATTCGTGACCTGTGAGGGTCGATATGGACTCATTTTTCTCTACCACCTTCATTTGTTAATGAATTTTATGGGATACACGTTGAATATGCCTTTCTATTTCCATCATAGCCTGTACAAAATGTCAAAAATGTTTAAAAGGGAGAAGGTTGATAGTAGCCTGTTCCACCATGGACTAATTAGACTTATCATTGTTCATCACTTAAGTCTCCACGGTGATAGCTGGCGAGCTTTTATCGCTCGAAATGGTTTTGATGATACAGACCCTGTCCAGGTTGACAAGCCTGTGATTAATTAATCTAAGGCCAGGCCACCTGCTCCCTTCCATGTCCTACTGCCCTCTCCTAAGCCTTCGGTCGACCCTGATATTGACTTATCCGACGCTATAACTGAGAAGGTTGAGGCTATAAAAAATCCTGTGAGAAAAAAGGTTAGAGGTAACCCTACTGTTGATGGCAAAGGAAAGAAGAACGCTCAGCTTATCTTGAGAATGAATAGAAATAAGCCTAAACCTAATGTTGAGCAGAAGCCCATAGTCCTTAGTGAGGATTCAGACTCTGACATAGAATGCTTCCTAGCTAGTGAGTACCCTTACTCACAGGGTATGTGCTCTGAGCCACCTTATGACTTCGTTTCCAATCTTCCCCTTTCCTAAAGAATAATCCTAGCTACCCTGGTATCAAACTACCTAATGAAACCCTCAACAATGTAACCAAACCCTCACCTCCACTTTCGAAGCCCAGACAGTCGTCCTGTGACCAGTGTGATTTGTGGTTGGAACGATACTATATAGATGTTCCCCTACTTCAATCGAAAATCCAATCATTGGAAAATCAAGTTGCAGTATTGACCAGCCAAAGAGACAAACTTCAAGCAACTGATGGGAAGCAGAGAACTATTGGTTCCATCATTTTTCAGAATGTTGAATCAGCTACAGCCGTTGTCAACTCCAAAATGTCATAATCAAGTCGTCTGCTCGTCATATAGGTATGAATTTTGATATCATTTTTGTTTTGTGAATGACCAGGATTAATATAATGATTTGAATTTGGTTTTCAAATAGCTCAGTCTATCATTCGAAATGGCTCTATCATAATGATGTTCATCCTGTACATTGTTTTGTCTTTGCTAAAAATAAATGAGGTTTCGATTTGGATACACGATTTTCTCATACCTAGTTTAGCCACTAATAGATTTTCATCGGATTTGATTCGTTTGTCTGTTAAGTTAACAAAATCAATGGTTTGCTTTCAATTGAATTTGTTTGTATCCAACTTGAACAAGATGTTTTCATGTTAAATTTAGAGCACGATCATATTTTGATTTGGTATGATTTCGTTGTAGTCGGATCACATCGACCCTAATTGAGTTTTGATGATTTGAAACGATTTCATGAGTTTGGTTGTTACGATCTTTTAATATGTTGTGTCATGAAATCTTCTAAAACATGAATACAACTCTGTTCGGCTCTGATATGGAAAAAACGACTCTTTTTTTATGAAAACGATATTTTCATTTAAGCCTGTGCAAATGATATCCACGCCCGAATCATGGAGCGGTTTTGATTTATAAATAACTATGTTGAACCCCAACTGTTCGATTCGCTCTTATTTTGATTGGATTATCCCATATCTTAAGTTGGCAAGATTGTTTTATGAGTTGGATTTGTATTGTAGATGCTGCTTTGTTTGATTTGCAAAACGAATTGATCGACATTTGTTATCTCTGTCAAATCTGGTTATAATTCGTTTTGAAATGAACGGTTTCGTTCATTGTCAATCGAGTTTGTTTTCCCCAAATAACAATAACAAACGATCGAACTAATCCTACAGATCCTGTTGATTGATCTCATTATGATTTCGTTTGTGAACATTTACATGCCAGTTTTGATTTAATTCGCTCATGGCATGGATCGTTTGTCATATAGTTATGTCGATTTGAAAATGATCTTGTTTGGATTCGATCACGTTTCTTGTTGATGAGGCAACATTACAATTGCCTATGATTTGCTTTAATTATATCGATTTCAATTTTATATGAAACGATTTCATTGTTGCTCGATATGATTTTGTTCACCCAACTTTGTGGCAACAAACGAAACAGAGTACACGTATCTCTGTAGTCACTTGATTGATCTTGGTCTTGTTTGATTTCAAATTAGTATAACAATTCCAATTTGAATGATTCATTTTCAAATAGCTATTGGGTGATAGTTGAATTTAATTCTTTAATAGATTGGAGTTGATTTTAATGTTGATTATGTGTCTTATTTAGACCAGCTACATAATCGCAAGATTCTGTAGCTAGTCTATAGAATTAGATTTTTTATCATTTTATTAATAAAATACCCTTCTAACTTGTCCATTTTGAACACCTTTCAGGAATATCCGAATTGCATTGGACATGCTGGATAGTCTAGGAGATATTTGTGTGATTTAGTTTTGCTTTAGGTTCCTAGTTTAGTCAGACTTGGGACATCTTCCCAGATTTTATGTAAACAATTTTGATAACTTCTACAGGGATGTTTTACCCTGTAGAAGACCTTTAAATAATTATTATTTTTTGTAATAAAAGGCATCCTCACTTGTGGGAGAACCAGGCTATGGATTTCTAATACAAACTGAGACAGGAATTGATGTTCTTCTACAGCTTTCGCTTTCATAATATCAATCTTTTGTTTCAAGTTTATGCATGTCATTTGCAGTTGATTATAGACTACTTTAGATATCATAGTCTATTGCAGAATGATATGATTTAATTAATGTGTTATCCGTATCTGATTTCTTTCATTATTTAAAAAAAAAAAATACAGCAATTACTTTCTTTTAGTTAGTGAGTCACAGATTTCTCTTCTTCGTTAATTGAAGCATTTCGTATAGATCTTTGCATATGGGTTTATCTAACTGTGAAGATTTATAAATCATAAAATTGTTGTAATTTTTATGTCTTGTTTGTCCTGTAATTGTATTGGAAGAGTACTGCAGCTTTCCGATTACAAGGAGCGCCTGGATAATTCGGTGCGGGTTTCCTCCCTCCGATCAGCTAAGACAATCATTATACACAGGACAAACCTGGAGCGTTTCTCCAGGTCAGTTTGTTATTTAATTTGTTAGAATTAGTATATTAGTTGTTTAGTTTAGTTAGTTTTTGTTTTATTTTTGTTCATAAAATTATAAAATCAACAAAAAATATCTTTCTCTGTCTTAGGGCAGAATGCAGATGAGTTTTTCAGGTTTTATTCAAATCTGTAAATTGTAGATATTGTACATTTTGTGAATAAGTTATATTTTCGTTAGTAGTTAGATATTTAATTAGTTAGAGTTAGTATAGTATTAGATAGTAGATTGTATATAGAATAGTTATTTTAGTTTATTAGTCTATTTTATTTCTTTTTAGTTAGATTAGTTTAGTTTGTTTTAATAGTTTGTTTTAGTTAGATTAGTTAGTTTAGAGTAGTTTTTCTTTTTGTTTCTTAGGACCTTAGATCGGCTAACGGAGCCACCAAACCCGTCAGGGTGGTTCATTCCAAATGTCTTGGGTTATTAGACAACCCCAGACTGGTTCCACTCTTCCAGTTGACGGACGATCAATTTCACACCGTCAACACAAGGTAGAGCCCATTTCTAGACTCAAGCCAAGGGATTATTTGGAAACCAACATGTAAATTTTCTAGTTCAGGAGGAGGTCAAAGATCCATATAGCTTCAAGGATGGCCTCATCCAAAGGAAACTCAACATCCTTGAACCTGGGGCTTGAAAGAACACAAATACTAGGGCTCAAGGTCTCACAAATAGTAATATCAAACTGAAGTGGAAACACCAGATTACTCAACCAAGAGGGGAAAGCAAAGGCTTGCATGCCCCCATTGTATACAACACTTCATAAATTGATGAGAAATTTTCTCGAGAAGGTAAACATAACTGTAAATATCCTTTCTTAGGAACAATTAAACACCAAGGATAGGATGCCACCTAATTCAACCATGGTGGGGAAGATTCTACTCGAACACTAGGAACACACAAAGGTGAAACTTGAGCTGAAATTGAGCTAGGATGGTTATTATCAGATGAAAGTTGATCAATAGTGACAATGATTCCATTGTGAGGTAAATGCATCACACGAAAGAGTGTAGACACCACAACCTTCATCGCATAAACATAATCATGCCCAAGAATCATATTGAAGTATAAAGGGTCTGGAACCACTAACATGTCGATTAGAACGGTCTTCCCACCTAAAATGATAGGAAACTGAGGAATAATCCCAATACATTCATCAAGTCTTCTATTGAAATCCAAAAACTCACTTGTACATGACACAAGATTGGGAGAACTCAAAGCTTGCCAAGCTGAGGAGGGTAAAATACTTGTAGAGTATCCTTCATCTACAACACATTAAAAAATTCCTTTCAACATATATTAAACTAGAATTGTTATTTGGAAAGGTGCATAAGAAGGAAGATGAGGCTCCACAAGATTATTCCAATCAAAGGAAACCATCCTAGGACTTGGATGGATCACACTCGAAGAGAGTGGAATTTCCCCTTATTCAGACGGTACTAAACTGGAAATGCTAAATACATGGTCAAAAGATGCATCACTCCCTAAAACAAGAGTGGTATCGACCGAAGATATCATTGACGATGTCACTTCCTTAGTCTTGTCACTCTCCCAAGAGAAGAGTGGGATCAGCTGAAGTTTTCATCGGCATGACCTCTTCCTCAACCATTAGTTGAATAAGATGCGAGACAACATGTTCAAGAGATGAATCACCCCCAAAAATGAGAGTGGTTTTGGTTGAATATTGCATCGACACAACCACTTCATTAATCGATGATTGAAAATATTTCGAGGAAACAAAAGACAAATCAGAACCGGAAAGGCCTTCAAAAAAGGACCATGCTCTTTATACCATGAAAATAAGAAGGAATAAATGAGTAAGGTGATATCCTTTACAAATATTACAAGGGAACTTGGGCTTACATCCTATATGTCTAAGCCTCTCAACAATATCTATGCCCACAGCATGACTTGCAGCGACCGGTGGGTTACTCCCAACATGACTTCCAATTATTGATGGGTTACTCTTAGCATGACTTGTAGAGGATAGGTGTTGATATCCAACATGAATTGTAGAGTTTGGTGACATTTTTCTAGTATGACTAGCATTTACTAGACTCTTTCCCCTAACATGAATTGAAACGGCTGGTTGCTTTCCCCCAGAATGAATCGCAAAGGCTGGTGACAGGTCTCCAATGTGACTAGAATAGGTTGATGAATTCTTCTTCTTACTCTTCCTTCCTATTCCTTTTGTACTTTTGGTTACTAGTAGATGGAATTTCACCAGAAGAGGAAGGAGGATAAGTAGACTTTGTGGATGCATAATGTGAAGGATCAACATAAATATGATTCCCATGACGTAAGGTGCTTATCTGACAAGCATCAAGAGAATTTGGGACATTCAGACTAGTCCAGAACCAAACTGGTAGTCCTACATTCAACCTAGGAATGTTCAAAGTGGCCATTAAAGGGGCACCAATGTTTCCAAAGAAAGGAAAAACACAAGAATCCCCATGGGTAGGGGTCCCTTGGTTGGTATCATTTAGAACTTAGACCATAACTTTCTTATGCACAGGTTCATCCCTTGCAGGATTTTTCATGTCCATAAAATCCTCACACACTAACTCTAGTGAACCATTGGTATAAAAACCCATTCCTTCTAAGAGGTGGGTCCACTCTTTCAACATAAAGACCAAGGTTTCTTCTCGACTAGCATAGTGGTTGGTCAACCACCCTAAATCAATGATCCAAAAGTGGTGATATTTAAACAACCTAAGGCCAAATATACAAATAAACACTCCAATAAAGATCCCTAAGAGAAACATCATAGGAAAACAAATTTTCCAAATCTTCATCCCATGTGGATAAGGTCTTGAGTCCGAAGAAATGAAAAAGTGGAAAGGGACCTTCTGGACAAAGGCACAGGTTGATTAAGTCTTGTGGGCCAATGAATGAAGGAGTGAGAAGTAGTTATCCAAAACTTCATTGACGAACCTTATCTGGTGCAAGAACCCACGCTTTGCAGGGCACCATCCAATAGTACTGAAAAGTGTGATATGAAATCTATCCCAGGTACCAAAGAGAACCCCCACAATCACCTCTGAGATCCCTAGGAATGGCCACTAAAGTCACCAACTAGCAATCAATGTTTGGGGGGTATAGTCGACAATCAGAATCGAATGTATGGGAAATTTAACTAAGCCCAAATCTTTGAAATCACTTCCTCTCATGGAGATATGGTTACTAACGAAACCCCCATTACATGATCTCTCCACTAGGATTAGTTAAGCTTCAGAGGGGATATCTCCTCGAATCTCCTTTACACGACCTTGTGTTTATCTCCTATGTTAGAGGAGGATCCGATCTATATTTATACGATAGTTGGATTTGACTCTCCCTAAATCATACTACTATGTTTTTTTTCTGTCCTTGGAGAAATTAACTCTCCAACCTAAACCAAGGCCCTAACCCTAAAATTATTTTTGAACCCTAAAAACAAAGTCTAGTACATTTTAAGTTTAGCGTTCATTTTTAGTGGTTGTTTTTACTCAAGGGGTATGGAGTGAAACTAATGTTGTTTGATACTTTTACAAAAAATGAAACTTATAAGAACAATGGAAAATAAAACTTTACACTAATTCTTCAAATTAAAAATATTTTCAAAAAGAAAATGCATGAACAATCCTTCAAACCTTTGAATGTAAATTTCTTCTTTCCAATGCAAGATGACAATGAATCCTGTTGAGAAAATAAAAAGAAGAAAACAAA
The DNA here is from genome assembly GCA_010110895.2 of Picea sitchensis. Taxonomy (NCBI): domain Eukaryota; kingdom Viridiplantae; phylum Streptophyta; class Pinopsida; order Pinales; family Pinaceae; genus Picea; species Picea sitchensis. The sequence goes on along the minus strand of SNQJ01S0010808.1, from coordinate 253,799 downwards.
TGATGTTATTTATTATTTTTATTTTGAAATTATTTTAAGGTGAGAATAAAACAAAATCCTAGGATAATATCTTTTTCTTTTTCAAATGACAATGAAAAGAAATGCAAAGAAAGAAAGAGACCTAAGTAGTAGAAAAAACTAGGTTTTTTTTTGTTTTCTTTTTCTTTCTACCAAAGAAAAAATAACAAAAGATGATAAAATAAATAATTTTTATTTTTACTTTTATTTTTATGTTTGAAAAAAACAAGGAAAACACAAAAGAAAAGTATGGAACTAAAATATAAACTCACGTTTCAAAGATGACTAGAAAACTGAGATCTTGAGAAGAAGACTAGACTTACAGTCATGCAATACAAAGGATAAAAGGGAGACAAATATGGATAAAAAAACTTATTTTCCCATTCAAATTTAAGGCCTTACTAGCCTCCCATAGGCCATAAAAATTTTTGAGACAAAACCCTATTGGTTGTGGATCCTGATTATCTTCCTGATTCAGAGGTCTTTTTCTTTCAGCCATGTTTATACCCCATGAAGTATTTACACCCCAGAAGTATGTACACTCTTCCACGTGGGAGAGTGCAGAGGGGGGGTATCCCCTCTGTGGGGTCCAGGGGGGCTATCCCCCTGGCTGAGGGGTCTGGGGGAAAGTGAGACCCCGAAGGAAAAATTTCCTTGTAATTGTGTATTGTAATTTCATTGTAAATCTAGACCGTTCACTATAAGGTCACAGATCGAATGGTAGAGATTATGTTAGTGTTTTTTTCTCTAGAAGGAAACCCTCTTTTATGAGGGAAATGTATTGCAGCTATGATTGATGGTGAATATTTTATTCTGAGATAGGAGACTGTGAGAGAAAGAAGAGGAAGTTACAATGGGTTTGTTGTAGGTTGTATCCCTTCATATGATGGATAATAATAAAGGAAGGACCTGGCAATTTCTCTAGTGGACGTAGCCCACACTGGGTGAACCACGTAAATTTGTGTCTTTATTGTATTGTGTATCTTCTGTGTTTTATTTCCGCATTTGTTTTATTTTATTGCTCCATGGTCCTATTTTTCTAACAAACCCCTCAAAAGAGACCCCCAAACTAGCTGAAATAGGGCTCCAAAAAGGATGAAAAACATGTAAAAAAGCCACTCTTTGGAGGCATCCAGGGTCACCCCACTGCAAATAATAGATATAAGCTTATATCCATGGGTTATATCACTTTATTAAGTGTGTATAAAGTATATATTCGGTTTGGCCTTCCACAAAGTACAAATATCCAATATTTGGCCTTGTACAAAGCGCGGATATGACCAACACTTACAGTGTTTTGGGGCACTAAAATCCATGCTTCACTCCTATATGAGAGTTGCGTATGTACATGGTTTATATGAAAGAAAAGAGTGGATAGATAAAATATTGTAAAAGTTGGGTATAAATCCCAAAACTTAAAATGTAGCAGAGAGACGAAAAATAAGCCAAAAACACTTGGACACCAAGAGAAAAATATTTTAGATGACTTGAGAGTTTTCATAGTATTTACCAGGAAATGAAGAGAAAAACAAACCCAGGAGGTTCAGCATGTGGTTAAGAGCCAAACCAGACCCTCCATACTAAGAGAAAAATGATAAAAAAAATCAACTTTTACATAGAATCACGACTGTGTACACTACGATTCGCGGATATCCGTGGGTCAGACAAAGGAAAAGCGTGGATATCCACAACTCATCCAAATACAAAGTGCATATGAACCAGTTAAAATTGAAAAAATAAAAGAGCCAACCCAAAAGGAGGCTTCCAGAAACTTAGGACAAATTTTATACATGGAAAATTCTCTAGAAAGAAAGTTTAGCAGACAAGAAAAATCACCAAAACCAAGATGTTATAACCCTAAATTTTTCTACACATGCATACATGGCCTTGGCCCTCTTACTTGCATTTTTTGTCAAAGCACTGCTGATATTCTCTTCTTTAAAAACCATTTTTTTGAATATGTACGTGCTCTGCACCATTACTGCCCATGTACATACGCTTGTTGCACCACTACAGCTCGCATACATACACATGTTGCACCATTATAGCCTGTGTATACTTGCAAAAAATAAAAAATTTCAAGGAATTCATTGAGATTACGGGCTATTGGGTAGTTTCCCAACTAATCCACCTACTATAGCCCATCACCCAACCGAATAACCATCATTTTTTCATATAAAAGGAGGTGTTGAGGTCTCATTTAACATCTAAGCATAAGAACAATGAAACTCTTCCCGATTTCACTTCCCCTCCTTGCCCAAGATATTTCTGCCCTTTTGTGAGAATTGTCTCAGCATTACCTCATTATCCCCTTATCCCTCCATTTAACCCATTCACTTCCCAAGAAGATATAAGAAGGTTCAGAGGAGAAGTTCATACAAGGTGCACTTGGATATTGGTGAAGAGGAGCCCAGACCAGGTTCACAAAATGGTAGCCGAATTTGATTGTAAAGGTATGATCATTGTGCTATTAATAAAAGAATTACATTTTCCTGTCCCAAATGATGGCGTCGTGAATACTTTTGTTTATTTATGTTTGACATTATAACATCTATCCCTAACTTATATATGGAATAACATGCTTGTAGTTTTTTTCTTGTCAATCTTTGGATGTAGTTCATCCCTGGGAGGAGACATCCAGTCAATGGAACTTCCAAGCATGAGGAAGTCATCACCAAACGTGGGATTAGAGGTATAGTTACTCAATCTTGTTTTCCTTGTTTCTTCATATGATTTTTGGTATGTTTGGGGTAGTTTAGAGAATTAATCGACTTTTGGATGATTAATCATTATGCCTACATTCTGAACCCTAGTGTAGTCATAGGGGGGGTTTTCCCTCTAGCAGAACTGGCGACCATATTGGGGAAGCCTCTAGGGGTTTTTAGGGGATTTTGTGTTGTCTGATTGGTTTTTCTGCCTTTCAAGTTTCTGTTGAGTTTTCTGAGTCTTTTAAGGGATTTTGGTCACCTTCATGTGCTATACCAATTCTCCCTTCCTTGTAATATTTTATGTTTATTTCTTTTTTTTTTTAAATATAGAGGTGTACGTGCCTTGCCTTGAGTCAGCCGCATAAATACGCTCACTTCTTAGTAAACAACTCCCGTACATATGCAGGTTGTTGAAGAAATAACCAGTGTCTTTGGTTCATGAATTTTTTTGAAAAGAGGAAGCCAACCTCTTTCCTGATTGAGTTTTATACTTCTCAGGGTTTCTTATTTCATTTCAGAGTCTCTGTTTTACAGCTATAGCCTAGGTTATAGTTCAGTTTACTTGTCTTCTTGATTTTCTTGTGTTTACTTCTGAAAGGGTTTTAAGCAAGTCTTTTGAATTATTGATCTGCATGTTTGGTTTCTTTAGTGATTCCATGTGATCCACAATGGGCCAAAGATCTGTTTCAGTCTTGTCTTAGTGTTCTTTCTACCCCTTTCACTTTCTTTGAAAAAAGAGAAAAAAAGATTTATTTCATTTTTTCTGTTTGAAGCAATTTAAAAAAAAAAAAAATATTTTCAGTTTGGTAAAGTAGTTAGAGTTTGTTATTTACTAAGAAGGAAAAATAGTCTGTTTTTTAAGTTCTTTACTGATTTCTTGAAAAATAAGTATCTTGTTGTCAAGAGAAAACTCTTTTTAGTTCTTCTTTTTAAAGATCTTGAAAAAAGTTAGTTAAAGAAAAGTTGGTTACAAAGAGTTAGTTGTAAAACTTTTCTTTTGATTAGAAGTAATTTTTCTTTCAAGTTTCATATTTTTCTCCTATTTTCGTCTCTTATAACATCACTAGTTTCACCGCCATATCCCTTGAGTAAATCAAGCCATTAAAACAAACGCTAAATCTAAAATTAATTAGAATGTTTATGTTTGTAGGGTCAACCAACTAGTTTAGGGTTAGGGCTTTGAATTACGTTGGAGAGGAAACTCTTCAAGGCCGTTAAACAAATGTTAAATCTAAAATTAATTAGACTTTTTATGTTTGTAGGGTCAACCAACTAGTTTAGGGTTAGGGATTTGAATTACGTTGGAGAGGAAACTCTTCAAGGCCATTAAACAAACATTGCAGTCAGAGTTAGGGAGTGTTAAAGTCTAGAGTCATAAAATTTATCTGGGACCCACCTATAACACAGGGGCTAAACACAAGGTCATGTGAGGAAAGGCAGCGGAGATAACCCCTACAAAGCCATAATAAACATAATGGGGAACGTATATTAAGGATCTATCATGGGAATACTACCGACTGCATTTTCCTACAGAGCTTCGTGGATATAGAATCCATTCGATATCCTTTGTTGTCTTCCATACCACTTGATTTTGATACCCTCGATAGGTTTCAGACTTGTTATCCTTCTCATTGTGATCTTCCTGATTGCCAACTGTACCTGCCTGGTGATTGATTGCGAGTTGGAAACTTAGTTTCCTATATTCTAGGAACTTACATGGGTGACTGCGGGGGTATACTGTGGTACCTAGGGAATACGTTGGGTCACACTTCACAGAGTATACCCAGAGGGTGATTTCATGTTCGAGTTTCACTTGCACCGATTAGTTTCTCTAGTGTTGGCTAGCGTAACTATTCTTCCTACTAGATAGTTGTTTTCTTGATTTGCCTTATAGGAATTTTTCTAGTGTGTTCTTGGTTTTAAAAGTTAGTTAAGCCTTATTGTTTCATTTGATATTTTCACAAAGTGGAAGATTAAGAGATTCGTCGGTATCAAAGGGTTCAAGGCCTGCCATCAGTTTCATTAGAACCACCTCCACTACCGTTACAATGAAGACTTGACCAACAAGAGTCGTTAGAAGCGATCGAGTCGTAGGAAACTGTGCCTGAGCCTGCTCTGAGAGGATATTATTTGACTCCAGTGGAATCTATTATTTTTTACCTTGGAGTAGAAGCTCTCAGGCCAACCAACCCTCCAATTACTGATTTTTCGACGCCAATCTTAATACACGTTGTCCCTCCTAAGGTGAAACCTTCCGAGCGTCATATAGTCTTACAGGGATCTATAGAAGAAAATGTTGCTAATTTTTTTAGGAGTCCTCATACACCCGTTTCAACTACTACCACAGGGGGTATTTTTCCTCCTAACCCACCTTCTCTAATCAAGACCACAGTGGTCTCGACCCCCTCTACCTCAGGAAGTGGTCTGATACCATCATCGGCGATGAACACTGCTCCGTTTACGCAGAGTGCAATGGGCCCTCCATTCTCATATGGGATGCCTGACTTTTATTCGAACTCGGTCCTTACCTACTCCACCTTACAAACCATGGGTATGGGGGTATGGAGATCAAACTCTCCCATGCAAGGGTCTATGGGGGGTACTACAGTCCCCTTTAATGATATCCCTTACGGTGGGGGTCATATACCTCCTCCATCCACCTCGCTCGGTGATGCTTTCTAGCAACCCATCATGCCCAATGATAACTACATCATGTTTGGAGCAGGTAATTTAGGACCTTTGTCTTACACTATGCCAGTGGGATCCATGTCATTCTTTGTGTTTGACGCATTTGGGAACAACGTTTTTCCTTCGGCTGGGGGAAACCTCAGTTTTGGGAAATAGAACCCTGTGCAGGGTACTATTCCTACATAGGGGGGAAGTAAAGGAGTTTTCTCCTCACAATGACTTTGGAATCCTTGGCAGGGATCAGTTCCCTCGCAAGGGATTTTGGTTAGGGGAAACCCAATCCATGGTAATTGGAACCCCGGGTAGGGTTTAGTAACTATGCTCATCGGATCGGATGGGGGTATCTCCTTCCAATATCCTTGGAACACAATGCAGGGAGCGATCCCCACCCAACCCATGTCGTCCAATTACTAGAGTCATTTGATGATATCCCAACAAATTTAATTTCTATACATTGGTCAAGGCCATGGTTTCTACCAGAACCCTAGCCAGCAGTCCAAATTTTCCTCACAACCTGGTGCCATTCAAGATCCAGGACCCATTTTTCCTGTACATAGTACTCAACCCAAACTACCATTTCTAGGAACCCTGCATCTCCCAGACTTGTCAAGGTTTCTCAACGACCCAATTTTTCATGATCCACATTGGCCCCCCATGCTGACTAAGTTTCCCTCGGATATTCCAAAATTTGAAGGCAAGCCTAGTGAAGACCCAGGTGATCACGTGAAAACCTTTCACTTATGGTGCTCATCAAACTCACTGCGAGATGACTTTGTCTAATTGTTCCTTTTTCAACGCACTCTTATCGGGGGTGTCACAAAATGGTATATTGATCTCGACTACTCAAGGTATTCTTACTTTAACGACTTGGTGATGGTCTTCCTAAACCATTTCTAGCTACCCATGAGATATGATGTTGACACCTAATTGCTGGCCAACTTTGATCAGACTAAGGTTGACCATATCTCTGATAACATCTGAGAATGGCAGCGTCGAAAGAGCTTGATTAAGGTACAGCTCCCACCGACTTTCTTGCTGGAGTGGTTCCTAAATTCTTTGGTACCAATTATATCCAAAGATGTAGAAACTTCTGGAGTGTTTTTAGAGGAGGAGGAGATAATGAGAGTGCAACAACTTGAACTGATTTACTCTCAGTATATATTACTCTATGAGATATTTCCAAATGCACCACGATCCATCCTCGACAAGGGAAAAAAAAGGTATGGACCCCATGCTGATGGTATTGTGGGCTCAACACAAGGAAATTCCATTGATTTGTTGTCAAATCAATTGCAAAAATTGTCGATACAACAAACGACGGCCAACCAGACCTCTGGTTCAGTTGTTCCCCCTACCCAAATGTCGAACATACACAGTGTGCAGTCGATGAACCCGCAGGCCAACAGACAGCCTGAAGGAAAGAAGAAACAACGAAACAAGAAGGGTAAAGGGGACAAAATGTCTAATAACAATGATGGTGGGGGTAAACCAAAGAATATAAATTCGAAGTATCTGTGTAAACTTTGCACAGAGGACCACCCGACTCACCTGTTCCCTCGACTTGTGGAGGCTCGGAAGATATCTGTGCAGCAATAGCCTGTTGTGCTGACGAACCCATTTCCACATGGGTAAAACATTTCTCAATCTTCATCATCCTCGAGTGCGGAAGGGGGAAGTCAGGGACCCCCCACATCTACTAGTAATAACTCGGATGTGAAGTTTTACATGTTGAAAGGTGACACTCATATAGTGACTAGGGGCTGAGATTACAGAATGTCAAAATCTTTTGAAAAGGGTAAAGAAGCCACAAACCCACCAGTTCCTCTCCATATTGAGAAGACGATGGGAGAAACAATGAAACTCATCCCCAAAGGTGCGTTTAAGAAATCTTCTCATAATATGAATGCAAGAGATGCCCATAAATACTCTGTTGTGGAAGCTTTTTCACAAACCCATTGTGCGATGTCCTCTTTGGAAATCCTACAAAGCTGCCTTTCATAGAGAAAATCCATGTTATTCGCCTTGGGATCTGTGGAGACTTGTAAATTGGGAGAGATCATTCTCGATCCAACTGACTTGAAACCTCATCTTCCTTACCACGTTTCATTTCAGATAGAAGTGGCTTACACCATGAAATAATTTACTCAGAATATGTTATGTACGGTGGTTGATGAGAGTGCCTCGAATTTCATTATGTTGTTGGCGTGTTGGAAGGCCATTGGCCAACCCGTTTTGTCTCCATCGCCTACATTTCTTATGACATTCGGCAGTCGTTCATTCATACCACATGGAATCATTCCGTCTTTCCTCATGTAGTTAGGAGTGATACAGAAACCCCCCTTCTCTCCCTGGGACTACGCGACCTCTTGGTCTAGGATCAATCAATAAACTTAATCGGATCGACTCTTTGGGTCTTTGCTAGACCCCAAACCCACTTACATAGGTCCTTCCTCCAAATGTGCAATTCTTATGAGACCCACGAGATCTCTCCTGAGCGTTATGTGAAATTTAATGTTTGATGGGCGCTAGCTCTTCTCTGGCTAAGCCCCTCCTCAACGTGACCACGGTTGTGACCACTCGCCTAAGCCAAAGGAATTTAGCGATTTCACGTGTCGGGTCTTTGCATGTGAGTCACCTCGACTCTCCTGACCTCTAAAATCCCAAAAAGGGCCTAGTACTTGCTAGCTCCTCCCTTATCCTCTTTCCATATGACCCCTTTCTATGACCTGGGGCCAAACCTCCGAGTGCATCGGGATTTTGCATGTCGGGGATTCCTGATGTGAGGTATTGTCATTCTCCCGACTTCTGAAATGTTGATATTTCAGAGCACAAATCAATGACTCAAATCCTCTGAGATCTGATGGCTCCTATCAAATTGCGAACTCGAGCCTCATGAGTTCCCATGATTCTTCCCTTTGACTTCTATGTTGTGTGATTCAGCAAAATACCGATCACTCGCCACACGTCCTTTTCGATTGATGGCTTTGATGGATTCAAGACTTCACATTTCACGAAGCCTAAAGACTTCTCTCCACAAATATTCTGATCCCTGAAACCCCTAAATCATAACTGGACAATCAACAGTCCATATCTCTCCTTGATCAATGACTGGAATCTTTTCGTGAGTTCACGTTTTGCGAGTTCTCACAAGTCTGCCCTTTGACCTTTCCCTCCTATGAGTCAGCGAAATGTTGATCTATCACCACGTGTCCTTCCCAACACCAATGGATAGGAACAACTCCACTCTTCCCTGATGTGTGAGTCCTCGAACTCTCGGATCTACGATCTATGTTCTCTTGCGATCAACGACTGTGATCAAATCAAGACTTCATGTTTCGTGACTTTGGAGGTTGGATCACCTCTGTTCTTTTGTTTCCTGATTTCCCGATGGCATCATATCAATGACTCACGATATTTCTTGATCCAATGGCTCAAATTAAATCATGATTTCATTATTCACGAGTTATTATAACTCTACCTTTGACTTCTCTGAGTCACGAGTTAGTGAAATGATGATCTGCTGCTACCTGTGCTCTAACGATGGACGGTATTGATGATTTTGGGAGTTCGTGTTTCTCGATATCCACTCTCCTGTGAAATTCCAAAGGGTCTAAACCTTGTGCACATTCCCTGTATCCAACGATTGTTGGTCCACGCACTTAGATGCTACGGTTGAGATATATTCTTCTCATGCACGCTATTCTGGGTGTCTAGACATGAGATTCAATGGTCCAGATATTCTTCTCTGCAGTTGATCTACGACCATTGTGCTCCTAATCTTTGGATTTCTTCCCCAACTTAAAATATTTTTGAAGTTTCAAAGGTTTCAACCTTTTATTCCTCTGTGAGCCCTGTGACTTTAGGTCTTATCTGTGTTCTCCCTCCTGATATTTGGAAATGAAACTAGACCTTGGCGCTATGCACACTTGTGCTCTACGTGTAGCTTCATGCTATCTCTTCTAATCTTTTCAACTCACTTAGTCTCTAAGGGGATCGACCTTTCTTCTTCCTTAGAATATTTTTGGTGCCCGCCTAATAGACTTTGCAATTGACCTCCTGCACTTTCGAACTTGAAACAATTTCTCTCTGCATGCATCCTTGCGCTCTGACTGGACTTCATATGGAAGTATTCCAACACTTCATCCGAGTGTTATCTTGGTGTAGTCCTTGCACATTTCTTCCTCCAAAGTATTCAACAAATATGTCCCTCCTTGAGTTTCAACTGCTCGGACCTCAAAGGTCTCTGTCCCTTCCACTCCTCGAAGGGATATAATTTCCCTCTTGGAGACTTATGCTCAAGCACTCCTTGCTGAGCCGACAAAGTATTCAATAAATCTGTGAGTGTCTTCTCCTTAACACTTCTCTTCTCACAGAACTCGAAACAGAGTCCTCTTGTGCACTCCTTGCACTAGCTCGATGCCCACCTCGCAGAGCTCTACAAAACCTTTAGTAGTTTTTTCCCTCTCTGTGCCTTCTCCACATAGATCCTCCTCTAAGGTATTCAGTAACCTTGAGGTTCCTCTTGATTTTATGATCACTCTGGTGTGCTCTCTTGGCACGTTCTCTTATGAACTCAACAGAGAGATTCAGATGCACAATCCTTGCATTCGTTACAGAGCATCCAACATTTTGTTGTGCACTCCTTACATAACCTAAAGAACCTAGAATAATACTTCAAACTCAAAAAAATATAGGGAAATATATCTTCCTACTATAAATGATAACCTATCATACATCTACAACATTCATTCATGAAATACATAAACACATGAACAACAATATGCAGGAAAAATTGCTTTTCTATTATCTCGGTGTGTCTATACAGATGTTTACAAATACTAGACTGTAGAAAAGTCTCATTTGTCTCAAGCTCTCTCTCAAAACTTCTAAGACCTCCTAAGGCCTCCTAAGACTCTATCCCCAAGATCTCTCTCTCTAATATCCTAATTACAAAAGAGGGCCCCTACGAGCTTATCCTCTTCATTGCCTTAGTGTCATCGTTATCTTAGTTACAACACCTTACTTCTATGACTACATTACATAAATGGATGTCCAAACCTGACTATGATATGGACCTGATACAGGTAACCATTTAAGGAAACCCTAACCACTACCTGCACAATGGCGTGGTTTGAAATTTATCAGCCTTACAACACAATAATTTGTATAGGATTATATTTCAAATTTTTAAAATGGGAGGGTCAACGCCTCTCCCTTTCTCCATTGCGCATGTGCATTTTGGCATGCTAGCGCATTTTATGAGGTGGAGAAATGCTCCTACATCATAATCCACTACTGGGAAAATCATGAGCTCATGCTCATGAGCTCCTCTTCTCCAGTGTTGAAATCCTCCTAGATCCAAAACTCTTCCTTGGAGTTGTCCTCTTGATCCTCTCCAACTACGTTGTTGCTCTTGTTTCTTATTTTGTTCCTTACCTGTTGCTCTGGAAAGATCTCCTCTTTTCATATTCCCTTTGATGACTTCTTCTGCTGACCTCAACATCAAACTCCTTATCTCCTCTATCCCCATGTCCAGCTGCTCCAGTGGCTAGATATTCTTATGGAATCTTCTCTGGTGCACTTCCTCATCAATGGGTAGATCAACCCGATCCCACATGTTGTCTTCATCTCCCCTTGCAGCACTAAGTTTCCACTCTAGTGCAGACTCCAGTTTTGTAGTCTCTTCTTGACTGACCTACTGCTCAATCACCTCCTCTGACTGATTAGCTTATGCCATTTCTCCTTATGTTGGTTCAACTCCATCTTCCTCCAGTTGTTCCTCTGGCTGTTATGCTCCTCCATATGTCTCCAACTTGACCTATTAGATGTGAAATATTTTCACCATGACCCTTCTCTCTAGGGATTCCAGTTCCTCATATAGATCAACAAGTTATGTATTGTCTACCTCCTCTTCTTCTCTAGGCTCTAGTGTTATAGTCATCTCCTGTTCAACTTCCTGGCTGAAACATTTGAGAAATTCGGTTGAATTCTCTTCTCCTTCTGGTGGGGTAGACATCAGTGTATGCTCCATTTATTCCTCTTTGATAGTTTCTATTGACTGTTGCATCTGCAACACATGCTCTGGCCTCAACCGGGCTATCTGGTAGGAATATTCAAATTCCCCCAATGATCGGAATGCTCCTTTGATCCTCCTCTTAGATGGTGAGAGTATTTAACTTCTCATCATCTTCATTCACATGGTATGAAAATACACATGAATATTTATCCATCAGTTCTCCTTGTTGATATGAACTCACTTTTGAGCTCCTAAGACTTTCAGATAGTCTCATTTCTTTCCCCCTTCCCACCTGGCAATTTGGGACTTCTCTCCTACCCACCTAGTAGTCTATGATATATATAGATCTCATCTCATTTCCCACTTGGAAATCTAAAATTTCGACACTTCTCCTCTGGTAGTATTCGAGACCTCCACCTGGTCTCTTTCCATTTCCCACCTGGCAACTCAAAAGTCCATTTCCACCCACCTGATAGTTTATGAGATCTTCATCTGATCTCTTCTCCTCCTCGTCCCTGAGATTTCTCCCAGTTTCTGGTTCACATATGTGAATCAGTACCTCCTCTATGTCACTAGGGTTTTCAACATACCTCAGACACCTATTTAATAGCTGGCGTTGTTCTCTGGCCAACAATCTCTTAACTGGCCACTTCACCTTCTTCTTCATGGTCCACTCATACACCCAATGTTCTTTAGCATTTTGTTGCATTTGGAATGCAAGCTTCTCCATTCTTTTTCTTATCTCATTGAGCTCCAGATCCATCTATGGATTGAATTTCTACTTGCGGCCTTCTCTTCGACCATGCTGTTGCGCCTCTTTTGTCACCTAAATGAGAAAAACAGAGGTGCTTACAAGCTTAGTTAGGTTAGCTAAGCAAGAAAACAGTAAAGGAAAGGGTTAGAAAAAGAAACATAAAAGAAAAAACTAAGAATTAAACTAAGAAATAAAAGAACAACTAAACTATTGAGCATAAGGACATAAGAAAAAAACACAATAAGACTCATGTCACCAATGGCAAGGATTATATTAGTGAAAAGAAAACACCAAGAAGAAAGAGGACTTTGGGTCCCTTCCTCCTCCAAGGGAGGGCTCTTGGACCCCCACAACTAAGCTCTTCTTACAACTTTGAAAGAAATGGTGAAAGAATCCCAAGCTAATCCACTCAATAGGTGAGATGGATTGCCCAAATGTAATGATGCTAGTATTCTCTTGATGAGAAAAGAGGATTCCCCAAGAGAATAGTAGCAGCATAACCTTGCAGATGAATTCCTTGAAAATGTAGTGCACCCATGGCCTTGTTTTATAGAATCACTTTGAGGTATTGTGCAACAAGATTTTAGTGTGAAAAGGGGTTGTTTGGGGCATTTTTAGGTCTTTGACCAGCCACCCAGTTGGATCCAGCCATGATTTGGATGTCAAATCAACTTGGAAGCTAAACCAGAAGTGGGTGGGAGGCCGACCAATCTCATAAATGTGTCGTTCTCAAGTGTGTGCGGCTTTTAGCGACCACAGTCACGCATCGTGTGCATGTGAGCTTTTATTCCGTTTCTGGATTGCACATGTGTGCACACGCCCTTTGTAGTCATAGAGCACCTTAATTTTATAACTGGTTGTATAGTTTTGGACCTTTTGGAAATGATTTTTTGGTAATTTTGGTCCATGGGTGAACTCATAACTGTTTGAAGCTGTTGGATTCCTATAACCATTTGTTGATGAAATTTCAGTGATAACACATGCTCATGGCCTTCAGTAGCCATCCTTCTCTGTCTTCATCCCTCCTGGCTATCTACCATTTTCTGCACACCTTGCAACCATATTTACAAAGCATCCATACTCTATCTTCCTTCACCTATTGTCCACAAGTGAACTTCATCTTCTGATACCATTAGATGTAGTCGAACTGTCTTCTCTATATCCTTCACCTAAAATCTGTAGACAAAATTAAATCTGATACCTCTTGATGGTATGAGGTTATCTCCTTTACCTCCTTCGATTGAAATCTACAGACGAAAATCATATTTGATATCACTTGATGGTATCATACTATCTCCATTCACCATCTCTCCTTTGCCTATGATCTACAGACAAAATATTAGGCTCTTATACCACTTGATGCAGACCCCACCCCCTTCTCTCCTCAGGACTGCATGACCTCCCGGTCTAGGATCGATCAAGAAACTAAGTTGGATTGAATATTTGGGTCTTTCCTAGACCCCAAACCCACTTACACAGGTCCTTCCTTCAAATTCCCAAGTCGTATGAGACCCATGGGCTCTCTCCTGAGCGCTATGCAAAATTCAATGTTTGACAGACACTAGCTCTTCTCTAGCTAAGCCCCTCCTCCGTGTGACCACGACTGTGACCACTCACCTAAGCCAAAGGAATTTCATGTGTTGGGTCTTTGCATGTGAGTCACCTTGACTCTCCTGACCTCCAAAATCCTAACAAGGGCCTAGTACTTTCTATCTCCTCCCTTATCCTCTTTCCATATGACCCCTCGCTATGAACTAGGCCTAAACCTCCCGAGCACGTTGGGATTTCCCATGTTAGGGATTCCTAATGTGAGGCACCTCCATTCTCTGACTTCCTAAATGATGATATTTCAGAGCACAAATCAATGGATCAGATCCTCTGAGATATGATAGATCCTATCAAATCGTGAACTTGGGCCTCACGAGTTCCCACCAGTTCCCACGATTATTCCCTTTGACTTCTATGTTGTGCGAGTCAGCGAAACACTGATTGCTCGCCACATGTCCTTTTCGATGGAAGGCTCTAATGGATTCGGGACTTCATGTTTCAAAAATTTGAAATTCTTCTCTCCTCAGATATTTTGATCCCCAAAACCCCGAAATTATTTCTGGACAATCAACGGTCCAGATCTCTCCTCGATCAACGACTGAGATATTTTCACGAGTTTGCGTTTCACGAGTTCTCACAAGTCTTCCCTTTGACCTTTCCCTCCTGTGATTCAGTGAAATGATGATCTATTGCCACGTGTCCTTCCCGACACCAATGGCCATGAACAACTCCACTCTTCCCCAATGTCTGAGTCCTTGAAGCCTCAGATCTACAGTCCATGTTCTCTTGCAATCAACGGTTGTGATCAAATCGAGACCTCACGTTTCAAAACTTTGGAGGTTGGCTCACCTCTGTTCTTATGATTCTCTTATTTCCTGATGGTGTCAGATCGACAGATCACGATCTTTCTCAATCCAACGGCTCAGATCAAATCAAAATTTTGTGATTCACTATTTCTTATAACTCTGCCTTTGACTTCTCTGAGTCATGAGTCAATGAAATGTTGATATGTTGCCACCTATACTCTAATGATGGACGGTCTTGATGATTTCAGGACTTCACATTTCTCGATATCCACTCTCCTGTGCAACTCCAAAGGTTCTAAACCTTGTGCACATTCCATGGATCCAATGGTTGTTTGTCCACATGCTTAGATCCTACGGTTGAGATATGCTCTTCTCCTACACACTCTTCTGTGTGTCTAGACATGAGATTCAACGATCCATATCTTCTTCTCTACAACTGATCTACGACTGTTGTGCTCCTGATCTTTGGATTTCTTCCTAGACTTGGAATATTTTCAAAGTTTCAAAGGTTTCTACCTTTGATTTCTCTGCGAGCCATGTGAATTTGGGTCTCATCTGTGTTCTCCCTCCTGATCTTTGGAAACAAAACTCGACCTCAGCCCTGCGCACACTTGCGCTCTATGTGTAGATTCATGCTATCTCTTCTGATATTTTCAACTCGCTCAGTCTCTAAGGGACTCATCCTTTCTTCTTCCTTAGAATATTTCGGGTGCCCACCTGACACACTTTGTGCTCGACCTCCTGATCTTTCAAACTTGAAACAAGTTCTCTCTACACGCACTCCTTGTGCTTTGACTGGCCTTCATATGGCAGTCTTCCAACACTTCATCCGAGTGTTGGGCTGGTGCATTCCTTGCACAAGTCTTCCTCCAAAGTATTCAAAAATTATGTCCTTCCTTGAATTTCAACTTCTCGGACCTCAAAGGTATTTGTCCCTTCCACTCCTCGAAGGGATATACGTGCCCTCTTGGTGACTTATGCTTAAGCACTCCTTGTTGAGCCGACAGAGTATTTAGTAACTTTGTGAGTGTCTTCTCCTTGACACTTCTCTTCTCGTAGAACTTGAAACAGAGTCCTCTTGTGCACTCCTTGCACTCGCTCAATGCCCACGTGATAGATCTCTACATAACCTTTAGTAGTTTTGTCCATATTTGTTCCTTCTCCGCATAGTTCCTCCTCTAAGGTATTCAGTAACCTTGAGGTTCCTCTTGAGTTTATGATTACTCTAGTGTGCCCTGCTGGCATGTTCTCTTATGAACTCAACAAAGAGATTCAGATGCACACTCCTTGTGCTGGATACAGAACATCCAACATTCTATTGTGCACTCCTTGCACAACCTAAAGAACCCAGAATAATAATTCAAACTCAAACAAATATAGGGAAATCTATCTTCCTACTTTAAATGAAAACCTATCATACATACACAACATTCATTCATGAAATACATAAACACATGAACAACAATATGTAGGAAAAACTGATTTTCTTTTATCTCTGTGTGTCTATACAGATGTTTACAAAAACTGGACTGTAACAAAGTCTCAGTTATCTCAATCTCTCTCTCAAATCTTCTAAGACCTCCTAAGGCCTCCTAAGACTCTATCCCCAAGATCTCTCTCTCCAAACTCCTATTTACAAAAGAGGGCCCTACGAGCTTATCCTCTTCACTGCCTTAGTGCCATCGCTATCTCAATTACAACACCATACTTCTACGGCTACATTACGTAAATGGATGTCCAAACCTGAGTATGATATGGACCTGCTACAGGTAACCATTTAAGGAAACCCTAACCACTACCTGTACAAAGGCATGGTCTAACATTTATCATCCTTACAACACGATAATTCGTATAGGATTATATTTCAAATTTTTAAAATGGGAGGGTCGATGCCTCTCCCTTTCTCCATTGCACGTCTACGTGTTGGTATACTGGTGCATTTGCTGAGGTGGAGCGATGCTCTTGCATCAAGGAGGAAAGACCGTGTGTGTTAAAGTTGAAGTGGTTGATGTGCCTCTATATTACAACCTTTTGTTATGAAGGATTTGGACCTATGCAATGCATGCAATTGTTGCTACAGTCTTTCGGCTCTTGTTGTTTCCACACGAGGGCCAGATTGTGACCCTTGACCAGTTGTCCTTCTCTCGTCTTGACCCTTCATTGTGGGAATCCATGGTCCCGATGATTGATAACGCTTATCTCGACACCATCAACATAGGGTTGGTTTGTGTCCATCATTGATGGGTACTTTTGATTACCTGCCACCTTCTAGTGATGTCAATATTATACCGACTGCCCCCGACCAGCCTAAGGCTAAAAGTTTTCAAATGTCATTGTTTCGAATGACTTACTTTCATGATCTGTGGACTCTTCCTTCCCCATCGGCTTTGATGGAAGGGACAGGGAATTATGGCATGGCCATTCCATTTTCCGCTACTGAATTTGCATATAGCATTGTCCAGCAAGTTTTGTTCCACCCCGATCTGACTCCCACATAGAAGTTAGATCCAGTTCTCGAGACTATTTGGGCTCAATATTCTATTTCCACTACATATTATTTAGACTTGGTCTTTCCCTCAGATGATGTGATTCTTGAGGCATTGACTGTTCTAGACAAACCTTGGGATGATCTCCATCATAGATCATACTTCCTCCCAGAGTTAAGGAGAATAGAGGCAGGCGAGTTTGTTTTTACTATGACTGGAGATAGGTCTTGTCCTATTAATACCCTGGATATGCATGCAATTTATGCCAAGGGTAATATGGAGAGTATCACTGAAACGATACCTATATATATCTCCAGAACCCCTGGAGTCATGGAGAATGTTTTCGTCGAAGAGGAATACTCTCCCGAAGAGATTCGAACTTATACGAAGTTATTTAAAGAATTCTGCGACGTTTTTTCCTAGACTTACGAAGAAATTTTAGGCATAGACCCAAGAATTGTTGAACATGAAATAATGAACTATCCTAATGCCAAGCCAGTCTGACAAAATCTCTGTCCAATAAATCCTTAGAAAGCAGCAACAATTAAGGCTGAAGTAGATAAATTTCTTAAAGTCAATTTTATCTACCATGTGCAGTTGATGGAATGTGTGTCAAACCTTGTTCCGGTTAACAAGAAACATGGTACAATTTGTGTGTGCATGGAATTTCATGACTTGAACAAGGAATGTCCGAAAGATAATTTTCCCACCCCATTCATTGATCAGATTGTCGATGAATGTGCAGGATGCAAGGTCTTTTCATTCATTGATGGTTTTTCAGGATATAACCAGATTCAAATCAAACCTGAAGACCAACATAAAACATCTTTTATTTGTCCTTGGGGCACATTTTCATATCATAAGATGCCTTTTGGCCTGAAGAATGTTGGAGCCACTTTTCAGAGGGCCATGTCATTTTCTTTCCACTAACCTGGACATATAGTCGAGGAATATCTTGATGATCTATCATCATTCTCTCGCAAGAGATCTGATCATCCCACACACCTCCAACTAATATTCGAATGATGTCGCTACTATTGAATTTTTTTGAATCCTAACAAGTGCAGCTTTTGCATGATGTCATTTCATCTCTTAGGTTTCATTGTTTCGACAACAAGGATCATGGTCGATCCTCTCAAGGTTGAGGAAATAGTTCAATTGCCTCCCCCGTGCACAATACCCTAGCTTCAAATATTACAATGGAAAGCGAACTTTCTTCGACATTTTGTCACGAACTACGCCGAGATCACTAAAGGGTTTATGCATCTGTTGAAAAACGGAGTCCCATTCTATTGGGATGAAGCCGCTCAATGCTCTTTTGAAGTGTTGAAATGTTCCCTTATGTCTGCCTCTCTTCTCTGGCCTCCCGATTATAACAAATATTTATTGTTGTACTTTGTCATTGTAGAGTCGACCATCGGTATGGTCTTGGTTCAAGAGGATGATCTTCTTGAGGAGCATGTTATTTATTACCTGAGCCAAGGCCTGGTTGGGCCGGAACTCAACTATTACCATGTTAAGAAGCTTGCTTTGGAAGCAATGCATGTTGTCTAGTGGTTCTGTCATCACATTTTTCTTCCCAAGACCACCATCATTGATGTTGTGAACCCTTTCCAAAAGGTGTTGAAACGACGGGTCATTTGTGGAAAGATCAGTATATGGATTGTAATCCTACAGGAATTTGACTTGGATTTTGTTTTTGTGAAATCCAAAAATTTGCTGGTCTTTGTCGAACTCATTTCAGAACTTCTGGTCGAATCTAGCGATGTCACGCCTGAAGAATCACCTATCAAAGGAGATATTTTTCTAATCTCATATTCAGACCCATGGTATGGAGATATACTAGTCTATATCCATAATTTTAAGTTCCCTACTTCTTCTTCTTGCGAAGAGTGTCAATGAGTTCACCATCAGGAATGAAATTATCTCATACTCAATGACACTTTGTATCGTCAAGGTGGAGATTGCATTCTTTGTTGGTGCCTTATACATGAGGAAGCATAGCTCATTCTGAATGACTGCCACACTGGAGCATGTGGTGGTCATTTTTCTCGGTTGGAAACAACCCAAAAGATTCTATGTCCCGGTTAATTTTGGCCTACATTAATCAAAGATTGCATTGATTCAGTCAAGAAATTCCACCCATGTCAGATATTCTCTCGGAATATGTGGGCACATCCTGCTCCCATGTTTCTTGTCATTGATGTTGGTCATTTCACCAAGTGGGGAATTGACTTTACTACATGTCACCCATCTTCAGCCATGGGGAATCGTTACATCATCGTAGCAATATACTAATTCACAAAGTGGGTTGAGGCTATGCCAACATTTAACAATGATGGAGAAACAACTACTCTTTTCATTTTTAACCAGATAGTAGCAAGGTTCGACATCCCAAAGGAGATTGTCATTGACCATGGCAGTCACTTCCAAAACAAAATGATGACTGAGTTAACATCAAATATTGGGTTTAGGCAAGAACATTCATCACCCTACTACCCACAAGCGAATGGTCAGGTTGAAGCTATGAATAAGTCTCTCAAGACTATTCTTCAGCGAACAATCAATTATTCCAAGTCAAAATTGCCATTTTATGTTCTACTCGACATTGGGCCTACCGAATGTTTTTAAAGGCTGCCACCTGTTTCTCACCCATTCAACTCATATATGGGTTGTAAGAAGTCTTTCCTATTGAGTGTTATATATCATCTTTAAAGTTGGCAGTGGAATTACTGCCAGACACTTCACCTCTTGAGGAACGCCTATTATATCTCAATTAACATCTTAATGCATCCTCGACCATGAGGCTCATAGAAATGATTCAAGTGTCAGTACGATCAATTCGTTTGTCCTTGAATTTTCTCCGAAGGCGATCTTGTCCTATTCTATGATCAAGACAAATATCCCCTAGGGGCAGGCAAGTTCAAACCCATGTGGTTCATACCTTTCATCATGAAAGAGGTCTTAAAGAAGGGTGCTTACCATCTGGTTGAATTTGAAGGAAATTCCTTGGTGGAGCCTAGAAATGGGCTCTACCTCAAGAAGTATTACTCTTAGGTTGGTCGCTTGGGTGACTTCTTGTACATATGTATAGTTCTTATACAGTTTTTGTCTTTTTGTTTTATGGACGTGTAGTTATTTATGTCTTATTTTTCACTGTGGCAGATGTAAAGTGAATCGAAGGTGTTCTTTGAGTTCGAGGATGGCTCTAGCTGACACACTCGGAGGCTTGCTTCCGTAGTTTGGGTGATTTTCACACCTGGAGGCTAGTTTCTATCTTATAGAGGAATTTTTCTAGGTGACGCCACAAACAATGTCATCGAGTACAACACAGTGATAGAATTTCTTTGTGATGCTTTGTCGCATGGCATTTATCACCTCTGGGTCTACTTAGATGCTCAGTTTGTTGTGTCCCAGTTAAATGGAGTTTAGCATGTTTATGATCCTACTTTTCACCAACGTTTCCTTAGGGTACACCTCTTAGAACGTTACTTTGATTACATTACGTATGTTGGGCCCTTTGTTTTTTAGAAAAGAATTGTGCAAGTGTTGGTCACGCAACCTCCATCAGACCCTGGAAGGAATAACAATAGAAAACATTTGCAAAATCCAGCGCAACACCAGCTAAATAATAGAATATAGGACAGAATATAGTTGTAAAAGGTTTGTTGATTGAAAAAGAGTGGGTTAGTTGGTTCATTCGGGGGATGAGTTCGCTCATTCATTTTTGGTCATTAGCTGATACTGTTAGGTCAAATAGCATATATCAGAGTTATGTCCATGGGCATTGCCCAAGGTAAGGACTGAAGTAAGTTTCGAACACTCTATGGATCCTCTATAGTCTTCTCCCTATCGTTCCTTATCTCTCTGTCTCAGCAGCGCTTTGGGTGAGACTTATTCTCTTCGGAGGATATGAAAATGCCAACACTCTAGACTACACGGTGCCTTTTGTTGGTAACTTGAGAAGGACCCTGGTCTGAACAAACTCGTGCCAATAAAATGGTTTTGTTGTTGGGACACGTATTAAAAGGGAACCTATAGGACAAATGCTACCACCGATCCATATATCTGGCATCAATCAATGGTGGGAAATAAACTGTAATGCCTTCATATGGAAAGAAGTGGAACTAAGAAGAAAATTGGTGGGAGTCACTCAGGAAGCGATCTTTTACTCAGAAATATTAAGCGACCAGTACAAAATATTCTGGGTTAAATTCCCAGAAGAATTTTTTCACTGGATCAAGAGACTCCAAAAAGCTCTAGAGTTCCACGGATGGATCAAGAATATATGCACCTGGCATACTGACAAGTTAGCAGCACTCTAGAGGCTAGAATTTTCAGTCATGAGGGTCATAGATTTCTAGGTTACCACCATGATAGAAGGATACATAATCAAATTTGCAGTTGAGAACCACCAGTCTTTCTCGCGAGCAGAGATTTTCAAGACATGTGCAAGGGGAATACTTGTAAGAGAGATCCCCCTGTGGATTAAATATTTCTTGGTGGAGTAAGGGATGTTGATTATGTCCCTGACCGAGATGGCAGTGTAAACACCCTCGGTTGGGGTAGGGTGAGATGGGGTGAGAGTCATGGCATGAATAAAGGGGAGGAATTCTTTGACAAATGGGGGGGAAACCACAAGAAATGGATTCAAGAGATGAGAAAGCCTTGAAGAGAGCCACCATAGTTGAGAAGTGGTGGTGCAGAAAAATCAAGAAAGTCGCAAGACAGTCTGAAAAGTTGAAGAAAGAAGGAGGATCGAGAGAGATATAATGGAGACATACGAAAGAACTACAAAGGATGAGAAGACAGGAACGACTGGCTAGTCAAAGGTTAAACGAGAGAGAAGAAAGGAGAGAGAGAAGTCCCCAGGAGTTGGGATGAGAAGGATGAAGAATGAATATAAGAGAGGAGGAAACTGACATGAATTTTGAAGGAGAAAGAGAATATTCAACCCCGATAACAGAAGAGATCGGGAATCCAGCCAAAGAGATCCTCCCAGTGGAAGCTAACGAGACCCCCCAAATCAAATAAATTCACCCTGAAGCCAATGGTGCCAACCCCGAATCACCCGTACCCTAAGTGCCCTCAATAAAAGCAGTAAGTTCTATACTACCTGATCATACAATTTTTGTTTCAGTACAATTAGTTAACCAGTCACAGCCAGGAAGTGCGAGTACAGGGAGGATAGTGGGATCCCCTGGTAAATCGCAAGAAGGACCGTTGAGGTTCACATTGATATGAACAACAAGATCAACAATGGCCAGCCATGCAGGAGGATCAATTGCCCGATACCCATAATTTTGGGGTAAGGGATATGAAGATGTTGAACAACATTGGTTCTTATGCGAAGCCATCTGGAGATCCAGAGGGACACCAGATGCGAACAAGTTGGTCGAATTCCAGACTACTCTGAGAAGCCGCACTCTCAAATGGTACATGAAAACCATTGAACCAGGAGTTCCAGGGATGCAAGGTCAAGTGTTCACCCTTGTCCAGGTATAGACGAGGTTTATAGTAGAGTTTAAACTGCCCCAATCAGAACAACAGGCTCTGTCTGAGCTGCATGAAATCCAATAGAGAGAAGGTGAATCAACCTGGGAATACAACCAGAAGTTCAAAGACGCCATAGGGATATTGGCACATCCAATCCATGAAGAACATCAAAGGGAATGGTACATTCAGTGGCTACTACCTCTGACTCAGATTCCACTAACACAACAGTGGACAACCACGTTGACAGATGCCTTGGAACAATCGATGAAGATTGAAGCCATGGCGGGATACCCTGGAATATTGAGAGTAACCCGACCCCCAGTAGATGTGAATCTAGTGAAACTACAAGGACATATATCAACCCTTATAGAAAATATTCAAGAACTGATAATACCTAGACCAGGACGACCACAGGTTTGGTGCACTAGATGCTATATGAAAGGTCATTTAGTGAATGAATGCCCAGGAGGGAGAGGGTTGGGACCTCCACAGAATATGATGGAAACCCCACCAAGACCCACAAGAATATTTGCGCAAGTATCGACGAACCCACCATTTCACCATCCCGCCCCATATCACACGTTCCCAAGAGGCCAAGCAGCACCGACAGTGGAGTATTATGAGATCTAATGAAACGACAGGCATGGACCACAACAGTTCCCCATCATGCATAAATATTTGACGATACCAAATACAGTCCATTGTGAGTTCTATGCATCTACCACACATGCTACCAACCATTGTAGGGTGTTGGATGCACTGGCGGACAGGCTAGACTGAACAACATTCAGAGTAAGCGAAAACCTGCAGGGACCAGGATGAGGCCGAGGACATGGAGCTGGAAAATATTTTAGAGGAGGAAGAACTAGTGGAAGAGGACCGAGAATATTTTATAACTGTGATGAACAAGGTCACTTGGCTAGAGACTGTCCTCACCCAAGGAGGCCATGGTGTTTTCATTCTAGAACCAATGAACACGCAACTGAAGACTGCCCGGATCTAATTGAAAAATGGGAAGACAAGGTAAGGCAACGAGGAACTAACCTTGTGTTACACATCAAAATTACTCACTTCGATAGTGTCACAAATGTCGTCATTACACGTGTCGCAAATGTCGTCATTACACGTGTCGCAAATGTCGCATTTTTCTCACAAGTGTCGCAAGTGTCAGGAAAAACATACTGTCATAATGCCTATGTCATACCTATAACGACATCAGAAAGACATTTGAAACACCTCAAACATTTTATTTGGAAGAAGAGGAATGTTTAACTGGGTTTATGAACCTCTTGTCATTTGAAAGAACCACTAAAATTGAGTTTTTAGAGGAGAGTGCTCCTCTGTACCTCTCTCAGGAGTGTTGGCGCCCCCCTATAGACTATCAGGGAGTGTTATAGCACTCCATCTGCCCTTTTGGAGGAGCGCAACTACTATTGGGAGTGTTGGCACCCCCCTATACATTACTAGGGAGCGTTATAACGCTCTGATTGCCCTTTTGGGGGAGTGCTACCTATTCTAGGCAACAGTTGGTTTGTTGAGAAGAATGGGGGAAAGATATCTTCAATATTTGAAGGTAGTTGGATTTGAATCCTTGGTCAAGCCATGATCTTAGGGAAGATCCCTAACTGAAGGAGGAAAATCCTCAACTTACCCCAAATATATCTCAAGTGGTTGGGCCTCTCCAATCCTATATAAGCAGGCTTTCTTATGGTGAAAAAGGGGGAATGATGAGAAGCACGAAACCTATGATCTCATAGGAAACACATAGTGAAGTGGAGGAGAATTATCAGTGAAATTATTGTCATTTTGATCGTGGGTGTTTTGAGCAAGGGTTAGACAAGGAGGACTTGATGAAGTTGTTGCACTCGCATCTACGGTTGTAAGTTTCCTTCGTTGTTGTTCTCATTAATATGATATACTTGGCCTGTTTATTTCTAGTTTGTGCTTAATCCCACATGAACTTGTCTCTAATAGATAGATCTGTTTCAAACTAATCTGAGTAGAGTAGGAAGTGGTTGTACTTTTTTTTTGTCTACAGGGCATATCGAGGAGCGAAAGATTGAAGCTCAACTCGGACCGTGCAGGGACAAACACCGGTAAAAGGTACTTATTTTCTCCTTCCTCCTCACACATTAGTTTATCTAGATCTAAAAGGAAGTCAGTGACCATGATAATAATTTTCTATCTTAAGAGTTAAGAGTCTAGCTCTCAAGAGGAGATCTACCTATCCGCAGGGAGATTTTCCTTCAACAGAAATTGGCGACTCCACTGGGGGGCGAATCGAAACTTTTCAGTTTTGGTTTTCCTCATAGAATTTGTCTTTCTATTTGATATTATTAGACCTTTTTCACCCCATATGTTTGATTTAATATGCTGATTGACTCCTTATCCCATCACATTAATCTTGATTGCCAGAGTTTGACTAAAATTTTGGGTTTTTGGACAATTTTCTGAGTTTTTGAAGCCTGGCGCCCCTGTGCCTATATTAGCCCAAATACAACACTCCATGGAAGTATTAGACAGATATTTATAATGCTCTGGTGTCCCTTACACCAGAGTGCCAGCCTCTCCTTTTCAAAAATACCTTCCAAAATTGCATTTTCTGAGGTCCAGACCTTGTTTTTTCACTTGCTGAGGTTATTTTTGATTCAATTCTTCTTCCTATTGACCTTTGACATCCTTCCTCTTGAGAAGTAAGCACCTTTCTATTCAAATTTTGTGGCCTTCTTCCTTATTTTTGAGTTTTTCTACTGTTGAGAGCTTGAAATCAATCCACTACTTTTTCTCTCCTATCCAACTAAGCGAGAACTCTGGTGAAGGGCATCAACAATCTGTGAATCATCTTATTTGGTTCTTTGAGGTCATTGTTCTTAAAACATCTCTCTTTTGTGTGAATTTTTTGAATTTTCTTAGTTATCTTTTGTTTTCTGTTTGCTTCTTGTTTCAATCATAGCAAGAGGGTGTGTGTCATTTGTGTGAAATCTGCTTATACTTGTCTGAATCTCCTTGATCTGAAAGGGTAGTTGGTAGGGGAAGTTTTTTGAATTGAATTAGTCATCATTCGCATACAAACAACAAATATACATTCTAGTTATTGGTTTTCATATTAGAAGGCGTTTTTGAAAATGTTTTAGCATTGTATTGGACTCGATTGAGAACCAATTGATTGAGAACTTTTCATATTAGTGTTTGATAGTGAAAATGACTCTTTCTCTTTCCCTTAAATAGGCATTCATTGAAAAGAAACGATTGCTTATCATATTTCATGCATATTTTTGGGAATTGAGTCCTCATCCCATCATTTTCACTTTCATGCACCCTTTGAGTAAAGAACAGTTGTAAAATGAATGCTAATTAAAAATGATCTAGAACATTTTTTGTTTTTAGGATCTTCCACCAACAATAGACTAGGGTTATCACTTTGGATTAGGCTGTGAGTACAACTCTCCAAAGTTTTCAAAACAAACATTAGCATACTGATCTAGGGAGATTCAAATCCAATTGTCGTATTGGTTTTCTGGGATCCCCCTCTCACACAGGGGTTACGCACGAGGTTGCATTTGGGTGAATTACGGAGATTATCCCTCCGTGGTTCAACTGTTTGTAGTGGTCGGATCGTATATTGGGGGTCACTTGAAGGTATACCCACGATTATGTGTGGGAGCCTCTCGGGTTGATTTTGGACTTGTTATCCTTCCCATACATTTTGGATCAGACTGTCGACTGTACCTGCCCAGGGAATCACTGTGAATTGGTGTCTTTAGTTGCCATAATCTTTTGGTACTTACACAAGGTGACAGTGAAGGGAAGTCTCACTGTACCTAGAATAGACATTGGTCAAACTCACTCGGGCTCCTTGGAGGGAAAATCCACAATTACTGCATGGAATCTTGCACCAAGGTGAAAGTCCATTAAGAAGGTCGTCATTGTAACTATTCCACCATATCCTATCCCCTTCTTGACTTGATCACATGACGTTGGATTTCATCACYAACTAGTACGATCATCGAGAGAATTTTTTGTCTGCTTGGTTGATTCCTAGATTTTATTAGCGTATGTTGTTTCTTTTTGTTAGTTGGCCCTAGATTTTCAGTGTGTTCTGTTATTTTCCACAATTGAGMCTGTAGATGATAAAGGTCTTCTCCGATCACGTAGGATGCAAGGGATGCCTCTGGAAAGCTATCAACCCTTACCTCCTAACCCTCCAGAAGACAACTACCATAGAGAGGTAGAAAATCAATACAACGCTGGAAGTTTTATTGCTCCTCTGTTAGATTACTCAGAAGGTGCTTTGGTCACGGTTGAAAATCCCACTACATCTATGTCGGTAACTCCTCTCGAACCACTTTTGGTTCCTTTAGACTCCCTTGGGAACGTCATAGACGAAGAGATCCCACGATTACCGGAGAGGATTTTTACCGAAACATATATGGGATCCATAGAACCAATCTTTGGTGATGAGTATAGGACTCCTGTATGTCCTAGCACCGTAGTAGAAACCAATCCCACACCTGCTCGTTCTGTATGGAGGGCTTCATCAGGACGTGATCTTTATGAACATTTTGAATCCTTCCGACATCCTTTTCATCCTCATGACCCTCCTAGTGAAACAGGACCATCCGGTCAAACCATGAATCACCCAATCGATCAGGTTATTAACCCTACTGTTACACTAGCACAAGTCCATCCTAATGCTGGACTCATCACCTCTACTCATATCCAAATAACTTCAATCTCTACCCCCATTTCTACAAGTTTTTACTCTACAACTCCACATGTTCCAAACGATCCTGCTGGGACATCTTCTCACCCATGAATGCAGACCCCTTCTGGCCAAATACAACCAGTTGGAGGGCCACCACCATCCAACGAACCTTTCCCTCCTAGAGGACTACCTTTCCATGGTGGGCCTACCCCTCTTGGGGGAAAACCCCCTTTTCATGCTTCTCCTGGAGGGAAACTTCCATTTTCCAGTCATACCCCAGTCATAAATCCACCACTGGCAGGGGGGTAACCCTCATTTGCTGGAAACCCTTCACAATCCTGGGGAGTATCTTCAGGAGGAAATTTTACTCAACCCCACATTGGGGGGCACTCGTATAATAACCCATTAGGAGGAGTATCCAATCCTGTTCCTTCCGGAACATCTTACGGACATTCTTATCTGGGCGACATCCCAAACACCACCTAGAGTTCTCCAGGACCATAGTCTTATCCTCCTCATGGGTATAATGTGTATCTGCCTCCGGGATATACTCCTTACCATTCTCAAGGGAAAAATGTTTATCCTCCTCATGGGAAAATAAATCACCCGGCCTATAATGCTTAGACCCCACCAGGTTATACAAATGTTTCTCATGCACCATCAAATCCTTCTTATCCTGGTTAGAAACAACCATATGTAGGAGGACCTACTGGTTACAACTATCCACCTAACCCAGTTTATGGTCCTACTGGTGTTCCTATGCCACACTAGTATCATTCGAAAATTAACCGACAACTACCTTTCCTTGCGACTCTGGATCTCCCAGACTTGTCTCGGTTAACTAATGATCCTATTTTTCATTCACCAGTTTGGCCAGTCATTCCATCTAAACTTCCTTCTGATATTATGAAATTTGACGAAAACCCTGGTGAAGATCCAAACAAACATGTGATGACTTTCCATTTGTGGTGTTCATCAAACTCCCTCATGGATGATTCTATACGTTTTTGTCTTTCCAAGCGAACACTTACCAGTTTGGTAGCAAGGTGGTATATCGAACTGCCACATGCTTCTTTCCATGATTTCAATTCCCTTGCCATGTCTTTCCTCATGCACTTTCAACTGCCTATTCACTACAAGACGGGTACTGAACTCTTGACCTCCCTTCATCAAACTAACTCCGTGCATATCTCTGACCATATTCATGAGAGGAGGCGATGATGAAGGATGATCAAGGTAGTCATTCCTGACATACTATTGGTGGAATGGTTTACTAAATCACTGTTACCCCCGATCGCTCGCGATGTCGCTATGGGTGGTGCAGTCACAGAGGAACAAGCCATTGCTCGGGCTTTGTATTTAGATTTGGTTTATTCCCAATCTGGTACTTTGTATGATTTTTGTTCGCATGTTGTTCGAGCTAATACCAATCCTTCTAATCCATCATCCTCATCTCATGCAGATGGTGTTATTGGTTCCATCAAAACTGAATATTTTTCCAAATCGACTACACCCTCCTCTACCTCCCCCCAAACTTAGATCTATGAGGTGAATGCAGTTCAATCCGCCCCTTCGCAATAATCCGGAGGTAAGAAGAAGACAAAGAATAAATCAAAAAATAACAATGAACAAACAAAAAGTCAAGCTCAACCACCTGCTACCGAAAAGAAAACATAACAGAAGCTGAAATTCCCGTGTATCATTTGTGGTGACGATCACTACACTCGAGACTGTCCACTTCACAATGAAGTGGCCAAAATTTTCAAGGGAAAGTCACAACCCACTATTCTTACTCAGCCTTTTCCACAGCAGCAATCCATGGTTGCTCAAACCCCCTCTCCTGGGGGCAGTTCTAGCGATCCTCATGATGAGGCCTCGTCAAGTGCACATATTTATATGTTTAATGGGATCAATTTGACCACTCTCTCTAATACATACGACACACCAGGTAACCCTGAAAAAAGAAAAGACACTAACGGTACCTGTAATTTACCAGATCCATCATCATCCTCCGTTAGTTTTCCATCGGTTAATCCTCCGTCTGGACCACTCCAGATTGAGAAACCCACATTCGACTCTATCTTACGCCCTCCTAAGAGAACTATACGTAAAGCTACTTTTAATCCTAGTTCACGTGCTGCCCAGAACTACAACATTGTTGAAGATTTGGCTCAAGCACCATGTGTTATGTCTATGTTAGAAGTTCTACAGCACTGCCCCAGTCAACGTAGAATGCTCTTAGCCACTCTTGGCACTGTTGATCCTGAATCATCCAACCATATCATGTTTAACCTGGAAAATTATGCGTCTTGACTCTCTCACCAACTTTCTTTTCAAGTTGATGTCGTTGTTCATAATCAACAAATCCACCAAACTATTCTGGATGAGGGAGCCTCAACTTGTGTCATGTCTTTGGTGTGTTGGAAAGGTTTAAAATCACCAGCACTCAACAAATCCCCAATGATGTTACGTTCCTTCGATGGGTGAGGTTTTCAACCCCACGGGCTTTTACAGTCCCTGCCCATCCAATTGGGTGGAAAAACTGTTATTGTTGATGTCGAGGTGGTCGATGTTCCCCTCGATTACAACTTGTTACTTGGAAGAAGTTGGTTTTATGCTATGACTGTCGTTTCCTCGTCGGTCTTTTGATGTGTTCAATTTCCTCATCAGGGTAAAATTGTCATTGTTGATCAGTTGGATTTCTACATGACCGATGCTCGCGCTCCTGCCACCAACAATATTCCTTTCTTGGGAGACCACAAGATCACGTATGAAAGCATTGGTGTTGGCTTATTGAAATATTCTAGCCTCATGGGTACCTTCCCTACACCACTTCCACCGACTACACATCATATTACCACCGTTGATATGATTTGGACCATGGCTTATCAATCTTTGGAATCATCTGACTCTTGGATTCTACCTTGTCCATTGGAATTCGATGCACTAGGTGACACCGTGCCACTTAGTCCAGATGCAATGTCATATGTTTCTATCCAATCCGCTTATCCCTCGTCAGATGACCAACATCTATTGGCGCCTGACATTTCCTCTATGCAATCATGGTTGAGTTCCTTGTCGTCTGTGATCGACTACATTTCCCCAACTTTTCCTTCAGATGAATCTATTCCAGAGATGCTTCGCATTGACAAGTTACCTTGGGATAATAACCATCACCGATCCTCTTTTATTCCCCCTCGTGAAGAAATTCGGGCACATATACAGTCTATCTCCCCTCCTGATGTCGATTTTCTATCGTCTCCCATACTTTCAACTTCTGATGATTTGGATCCAGTAGTAGACATGGTGATTTCTTCGGTAGGGTTATTGGAGCCTAATCTCCTTACTCCTATCACGACCCTCGACATGTGTTCCTTCCCAAGTGATTATCTTCCATCTAGTGAAGATATCTTGGAAGCCATGACTGAGTTTTGTCCCTTGACATGGTATCCTTCCAAAGAGTTATCCTCTCGGAAGCCATGATTAGGAAGAAACCACGAGCATAGTTTCTCTTCTCTGTGGCAAGCTCATTAAAAAATGAAACAGAGGTCCTAAGCATAGTTCTTTTCCTATGTCAAGCTCGTTAAAAAATGAAACAGTCATCTCTCTTGAACCTTATTTTCATCCACCCTCCTCCTTTTTCTCATCTACTAGAGAAATTGGTGATGACCTTAGAGCCAATGAATGAATTGAAGTTTGGAGGGCATGTATCCAGCCTTTGATGATCTTTCTTGAGTTAAGCCACTAGCTTTCAAGTTAGGGGCATACTGAGCTTAGTCTTTGTTCTTTCTCGTGCTCGTAAATACATGAGAATGCATCTAGGTAAAATTTTATCTCTTTTTCGGACCTGTATGGATACACAAAAAAGGAACCCCCTGGAGTCTCCTTTAAGCTCTTTTCAGACTCTCTAAACATGAAAAGATTGTCGGGTGATCTTGCTTCCTTTCCCACTCATTAAAAGGTTTCAAAGGGCGTCTTTTGAGTGATAATTTATCTCTTTTTCGGCCTCACGAGACTAACTTTATGAAAAAGGACAACATTGGAGTCACCTTTAAGTTATTCTCAGACTCTCTAAACATGAAAATATTTTCGAGCAACCTTGTTCTCTTCACGCTCGTTAAATTATTTGGAGAAAATGTCTATCGAGTGATAGTTTATCTCTTTTTCGGTCTCATCAGACTACTTTACGAAAAAGGAACTGAGAGAGTTCTCTTTTAATTATTTTTCTAGACTCTAAAATCATGAAAAACCTTTGAGTTTTCTGTCTTTGGACTCGCTAAACAAACATCGACAGGCCCATATTGGACCGAACCCTTACTTATTCTAGTTTGTTAAACAAAGGAAGAGGAACTTACTGAAGGTGAGTTATATCGAGCATGTGTTACCCTCCTCAAGCTCGTTAAATCAAAAAGAGGTACTCATCTATCTGGATGGGGGGGAAATTTGAAAGAAGCAAGCCAAGAAGTTTTTGAGAACATCACCAGGTAACTCTTATGGTCGCCCTTGGACACGACACCTTGTATTTGCACGCATTTCAATCTGCTAAACCTCCGCATTGAGCCAATCCTTTGAGTTTCCTATATTCCTTTGGGTCACCTGACGTAAGTCACAACATCCACTGCATCATCAAGTTTTGGTCCATGTCATGTTTCTATTGCCATGCCTCAATGTTCAAGGGAAGTATCTGCCTCGAGAGTCAGCCATCACAAATATCTTGTCTCAATACCCATGTCAGTCCATGTTCATTTGATCTACCAATTACATCTCTATGTCCGTTTCATGTCATTGATGGGGGATACATAAAGGCCCTCCTTCGACGAGTCTATTCCTGTTGACTTCAACACATTATCCAGGGACTAGACTTAGAAACCAATTAGTACTTTGGGACCTGCATGCCTTAATGGCAAGCCTCCTCACGTTCGACAATGGGTTTACATCATTGACCTCTGATCAGATGATTCCACGGATTTTCGACTTCAACTCATCCATTCACATTCGTTGGAATGTACTAGAGTACCTTGGGAATCATTGACATTAATGATGATTTCCCTCACACTTGTTAACGGTTTACATCATTGACCGGTAATCAAGTGGTTTATGCCATGTTCGACATCAGTACATTTATTCACATGGTTAGATTCATACTACATTAGGATCAGTAAGAAGACCCTAGGTTAAGTCATCACATTGATATGTACTTTTCCCAGGTTGCAAAGGAGTTTCTCTTGAACAATGACACATATACTGTCGCATAGATCCACTTTGTAATGGTCGTGGCTATGTCTTGTCATCTCATAGATCCACTGTGTATTCTTCAGGGCTACGATTAGTTCATGTCATAGGAGTATATATCCACACTATATCCTCGGTGGCTATACCTTTTATCAATACAATTATGGATCCACAGTGTATTTTATGGTGGCCATATCTTGCAAATCTTTATCACCCAAGCATAGGTATGTCTGTCTTGCATTTGAAACATGTCATAATATTTGTTGGATGTTTGTGTGTAGCTTCTGTCAGGTTCTCTATGTCTATACCCTCGCTCAAAAGTCTACAAATAATTTCAGTTATCAGTTCTCGTCTTCTAACTTCATACTCTGGGGGGAAATTTGTTACACATCAAAATTACTCACTTCGATAGTGTCGCAAATGTCGTCATTACAAGTGTCGCAAATGTCGCATTTTGCTCACAAGTGTCGCAAGTGTCAGGAAAATAAAACTGCCATAATGCCTATTTCATACCTATAACAACATCAGAAAGACATTTGAAACACCTAAAACATTTGATTTGGAAGAAGAGCAATGGTTAACTGGGTTTATGAACCTCTTGCCATTTGAAAGAACCACTAAAATTGAGTTTTTAGAGGAGAGCGCTCCCCTATACCTCTCTCAGGAGTGCTGGCGCACCCCTATAGACTATCAGGGAGCGTTATAGCACTCCATCTGCCCTTTTGGGGGAGCACTTCTACTTTTAGGAGTGTTTTCTCCCCCCTATACATTACTAGGGAGCGTTATAACACTCTGATTTCCCTTTTGGGGGAGCAGTACCTATTCTGGGCAACAGTTGGTTTGTTGAGAAGAATGGGGGAAATATCTCTTCAATCTTTGAAGGCAGTTGGATTTGAATCCTTGGTCAAGTCATAATCTTAGGGAAGATCCCTAATTGAAGGAAGAAAATCCTTAACTTACCCCAAAGATATGTCAAGTGGTTGGGCCTCTCCAAGCCTATATAAGCAAGCTTTCTTATGGTGAAAAAGGGGGAATGATGAGAATCATGAAACCTATGATCTCATAGGAAAAACATAGTGAAGTGGAGGAGAATTATCATTGAAGTTATTGTCATTCTGATTGTGGGTCTTTTGAGCAAGGGTTAGACAAGGAGGACTTGATGAAGCTGTTGCACTCGCATCTACAATTGTAAGTTTCCTTCGTTGTTGTTCTCATTAATATGATATGCTTAGCCTATTTATTTCTAGCTTTTTCTTAATCCCACATGAACTTGTCTCTAATAGATAGATCTATTTCAAACTAATCTCAATAGAGTAGGAAGTGGTTGTACTTTTGTTTGTCTACAGGGCATATCGAGGAGCGAAAGATTGGATCTCAACTCAAACCATGCAGGGACAAACACCGGTAAAAGGTACTTCTTTTCTCCTTCCTCCTCACACAGTTTATCTAGATCTAAAAGGAAGTCAGTGACCATGATAAGCATCTTCTATATTAAGAGTTAAGAGTCTAGCTCTCAAGAGGAGATCTGCCTGTCCATAGGGAGATTTTCCTTAAACAGAGATTGGCGACTCCACTAGGGAGCGAATCGAAACTTTTCAGTTTTGGTTTTCCTCATAGAATTTGTCTTGATATTCGATCTTATTAGACCTTTTTCACCCCATATGTTTGATTTCATATTCTTGTTGAATCCTTATCCCATAACATTCATCTTGATTGCCAAAGTTTGACTCCTTATCCCATCACTGTTACCCCCGATCGCTCGCGATGTTGCTATGGGTGGTGCGGTCACAGAGGAACAAGCCATCACTTAGGCTCAGTATTTAGATTTGGTTTATTCCTAATCTGGTACTTTGTATGATTTTCTTCCGAATGCTGCTCGAGCTAATACCGATCCTTCTAATCCATCATCCTCATCTCATGTGGATGGTGTTATCGGTTCCATCAAAACTCAATCTTTTTCCAAATCGACTACACCCCCCTCTACCTCCCCCCAAACTCAGATCTTTGAGGTGAATGCAGTTCAATATACCCCTTCACAAAAATCCATAGGTAAGAAGAAGACAAAGAATGAATCAAAAAATAACAATGAACAAACAAAAAATCAATCTCAACCACCTGCTACCGAAAAGCAAACACAACGGAAGCTGAAATTCTCGTATATCATTTCTGGTGACGATCACTACACTCGAGACTGTCCACTTTGCAATGAAGTGGCCAAAATTTTCCTAGGAAAGTTACAACTCGATGTGCTTACTTATCCTTTTCCACAACAACAATCCATGGTTTCTCAAAACCCCTCTCCTAGGGGAAGTTCTAGCGATCCTCATGATGAGGCCTCGTTGAGTGCACATATTTATGTGTTTAATGGGATCAATTTGACCACTCTCTCTAAGACATATGACACACCAGGTAACCCTGAAAAAGGAAAAGACACTAACAGTACCTGTAATATATCGGATCCATCATCATCCTCTGTTAGTATTCCATCTGTTAATCCTCTGTCTGGACCACTCTAGATTGATAAACCCACGTTCGACTCTATCTTACGCCCTCCTAAGAGAACTATATGTAAAGATACCTTTAATCCTAGTTCACGTGCCACCTAGGACTACAACATTGTTGAATATTTGGCTCAAGCACTGTGTGCCATCTCTATGTTAGAAGTCCTACAGCACTGCCCCAGTCAATGTAGAACGCTCTTAGCTTCTCTTGGCACTGTTGATCCTGAGTCATCCAACCATATCATGTTTAACCTGGACAATTATGCGTCTCGAATCTCTCACCAACTTGCTTTTCAAGTTGATGTCGTTGTTCATAATCAAAAAATCCACTGAACTATTCTGGATGAGGGAGCCTCAACTTGTGTCATGTCTTTGGCGTGTTGGAAAAGTTTAAAATCACCAACACTCAACAAATCCCCAACGATCTTACGCGCCTTCGATGGGCGAGGTTTTCATCCCCACGGGCTTTTACAGTCCCTGCCCATCCAATTGGGTAGAAAAACTGTTATTGTTGATGTCGAGGTGGTCGATGCTTCCCTCGATTACAACTTGTTACTTGGAAGAAGTTGGTTTTATGCTATGATTGTCGTTGCCTCATCAGTCTTTCGATGTGTAAAATTTCCTCATCAAGGTAAAATTGTCACTGTTCATCAGTTGGATTTTTGCACGAACGATGCTCACGCTCCCGCCACCAACAATATTCCTTTCTTGGGAGACCACAAGATCACGTATGAAAGCATTGGTGTTGGATTATTGAAATATTCTAGCCTGATGGGTACCTTCCCTACACCACTTTCATCGACTACACATCATATTGCCACCGTCGATATGATTTCGACCGTGACTTATCAATCTTTGGAATCATCTGACTCTTGGATTCTACCTTGTTAGTTGGAATTTGATGCACTAGGTGACACCGTGCCACTTAGTCCAACCGCAACGTCATATGTTTATATCCAATCCACTTCTCCCTCATCAGATTACCAACATCTATTGGTGCCTGATGTTTCCTCGATGCAATCATGGTTGAGTTCCTTGTCGTCTATGATCGACTACATTTCCCCAACTTTTCCTTCGGATGAATCTATTCTGGAGATGCTTTGAATTGACAAGTTACCTTGGGATAATAACTGTCACCGATCCTCTTTTCTTCCCCCTCGTGAAGAAATTTGGGCACATATACAGTCTATCTCCCCTCCTGATGTCGATTTTCTATCGTCTCCCATGCTTTCAACTTCCTATGATTTGGATCCGGTAGTAGACATGGTGATTTCTTCGGTAGGGTTATTGGAGCCTGATCTCCTTACTCCTATCGCGACCCTCGACATGTGTTCCTTCCCAAGTGATTATCTTCCATCCAGCGAAGATATCTTGGAAGCCATGATCGAGTTTTGTCCCTTGACATGGTATCCTTCCAAAGCGTTATCCTATTGGAAGCCATGATCAGGAAGAAACCATTAGCATAGTTTCTCTTCTCTGTGGAAATCTCATTAAAAAATGAAACAAAGGTCCTGAGCATAGTTCTTTTCTTGTGTCAAGCTCATTAAAAAATGAAGCAGTCATCTCTCTTGAACCTTCTTTTCATCCACCCTTATCCTTTTTCTCATCTACTAGAGAAATTGGTGACGACCTTAGAGCCGGTGAATGAATTGAAGCTTGGAGGGCATGTCTCCAGCCTTTGATGATATTTCTGGAGTTAAGCCACTAGATTTCAAGCTGGGGGCATACCGAGCTTAGTCTTTGTTCTTTCTCGTGATTGTAAATACATGAGAATGCATCAGGGTAAAATTTTATCTCTTTTTCGGACCTGTATGGATACACGAAAAAGGAACCCCCTGGAGTCTCCTTTAATCTCTTTACAGACTCTCTAAACATGAAAAGATTGCCGAGTGATCTTGATTCCTTTCCCACTCATTAAAAGGTTTGAAAGGGCGTCTTTCGAGTGATAATTTATCTCTTTTTCGGCCTCGCGAGACTAACTTTACGAAAAAGGACAACATTGGAGTCACCTTTAAGTTCTTCTCAAACTCTCTAAACATGAAAATATTGTTGAGCGACCGTGTTCTCTTCATGCTCGTTAAAGTATTTGGAGAAAATGTTTGTCGAGAGATAGTTTATCTCTTTTTCGGTCTCATCAGACTACTTTACGAAAAAGGAACTGAGAGAGTTATCTTTTAAGTGTTTTTCTAGACTCTATAATCATGAAAAACCTTCGAGTTTTTTGTCTTTGGACTCGCTAAACAAACATCGACAGGCCCATACGGGACCCAACCCTTACTTATTCCAGTTCGTTAAACAAAGGAAGAGGAACTTACCAAACATGAGTTATATCGAGCATGTGTTACTCTCCTCGAGCTCGTTAAATCAAAAAGAGGTACTCATCTATCTGGATGGGGGGGAAATTTGAAAGAATCAAGCCAATAAGTTTTTGAGAACATCACCAAGTAACTCTTATGGTTGCCCTTGGACATGACACCTTGTCTTTGCATGCATTTCAATCTACTGAACCTCTGCATTGAGCCAATCCTTTGAGTTTCCTATATTCCTTTGGGTCACTTGACGTAAGTCACAACATCCACTGCATCATCAAGTTTTGGTCCATGTCATGTTTATGCTATCGTGCCCCAGTGTTCAAGGGAAGTATCCACCTCGAGAGTCAACCATCACAAATATATTATCTCAATACCCATGTCAGTCCATGTTCATTTGATCTACCAATTACATCTCTGTGTCCATTTCATGTCGTTGATGGGGGATACAACAAGGCCCTCCTTCGACGAGTCTATTCCCGTCGACTTCAACACATTATCCAGGGACTAGACTTAGAAACCAATTAGTACTTTGGGACCTGCATGCCTCAATGACAGGCCTCCTCACGTTCGACAGTGGGTTTACATCATTGACCTCTGATCAGATGATTCCATGGATTTTTGACTTCATCTCATCCATTCACATTCATTGGAATGTACTAGAGTCCCTTGGGAACATTGACATCAATGATGATTTCCCTCGTACTTGTTAACGGTTTACATCATTGACCGGTAATCAAGTGGTTTCTACCATGTTCGACATCAGTACATCTATTCACATGGTTAGATTCATACTGCATTAGGATCGGTAAGAAGACCTTGGGTTGAGTCATCACTCTGATATGTACTTTGCCCAGGTTTCAAAGGAGCTTCTCTTGAACAATGACACATATACTGTCACATAGATCCACTTTGTATTGGTCATGGATATATCTTGTCATCTCGTAGATCCACTGTGTATTATTCATGGCTACGATCAGTTCAATTCATAGGAGTATAGATCCACACTGTATCCTCAGTGGCTATACCTTTTATCAATACAATTATGGATCCACAGTGTATTTTATGGCGGCCATATCTTGCAAGTATTTATCACCCAAGCATAGGTGTTACACGTCAAAATTGCTCAGCTGGATAAGTGTCGCATTGTCCCTCTCAATCGTCGTAAGTGTCCCATCTTCCTTACAAGTTTCGCAAGTGTCGCAAGTTGGTCACTAGTGTCGCAAACGATGTTCAGACATAATAACATGATAACGACACTAAGGAGGAACTTATAACATCTTACATGACTGATTTGAAGAAGGAGAACTGGTTTACTGGAGTCAAATAACTCTTGACACCTGAAAGGAACCCTGAAACAAAGGTTTGGAGCGGGAGTGCTCCCCTAATTCAGCTCCAGAAGTGCTGGCACTCCCCTATAATTCTTTAGGGAGCATTATAATTCTCCCCAACCCCTTTTGGAGGAGCGTTTCTCATCTTGAGAGCGCTGGAACTTCCCCAAGGCTTACCAAGAAGCGCTACAACGCTCTGATGCCCCTTCTGAGGGAGCGCTCCCTAATCTGGGTCAGTTGTTGGCCCATTGAGGAGAATAAGGGGAGGATATTTCTATATTAGGAGGCAGTTGTGCTTGAATTCTCGATTTCATCAAGAGATCCCTGATCTAAGGAGAAGGTTCCCAACTTGTTCTAAAGATAACTCAAGAGGTTAAGCTCCTCTTAACCTATATAAACAAGCTCTATGATGGTGGAAAGGGGGAAGAATTAAACATATGAAACCTATGATCTCATAGGAAATACACAGTCAGTCAAAGGAGAAGTGATCAGTGAAGCTGCTATCAACCAGGTCGTGGATCTTTCGAGCAAGGGTTAGACAAAGGGGAATTGACGAAGATGTCGCATTCGCATCTACGATTGTAAGCATTGCTGTCATTATTCTCATTAATATGATACGCTTGGCCTGTTTCTTTCTAGTTTGTGTCTGATGTTACATGAACTTATCATTAATTGATAGATCTATGTTCAAGCTAATATCAATAGGGTAGGAAGTGGTTGTATCTTGTTTGCCTACAGAACTCAGCGAGGAACAAAGGATTGGAGCACAACTCAGAGCGTGCAGGGACAAACGTCGATTAAGAGGTACTTATGTTATCCTTCCTTCTCATGTATTAGTTTAGATAGATTTGAAGGGAAGTCAGTGTCCACGTTAAGCATTTTTCTGTCTAGGGTTAAGGTCAAGCCTTAGAGGCGATCTACCTGTCCGTAGGGAGATTTTCCTACAACAGAAACTGGCGACTCCACTGGGGAGATAGCCTCGAATCGAAACCTCTTGTTTGGATTTTTCTCCTCATTGACCTTGTTCTATCCCTTGATTGTTTCAGACCTGGTTCACCCCTTTTTGATTAGTTTCATGAGTGGATTAGCTCCTTACTTTATCACACTTAGCATACTTGTCAAGTTTGAATACCAATTTTTGGAATTTTCTGACAATTTTTGGAGTTTTAGACCCTGGTGCCCCTGTCCTAGTGTTAACAGAGAGCCATCTCTCCTAATGGCTTTACACAGAGCGCTATAATGCTCCTTGCCCTTGGAAACAGAGTGCCAACCTCTTTTTGGCCCCAAAACCCTCCAAAACTACCTTTTTCAAGGTTTGCCTCTGTGTCTCTTTTGTTGAGTGATCTAGTGAGTCAATTGTTCTTCCTTTTCAGCCTTGACATCTGTCTTTTTGAAGAATAAATACCTTGTTGATTGGATCTTGTAGTCTTCTTCGCCATTTTCATTGATTTTTTTCCCTGTTGAGTGAAATTCGAAACCCATGCATTGTTTCTCTCTTCTCATCAGCTGAGTAAAAAACCTTGGTAAAGGTCATCAAAGGCCTACAGACCTATTTATAATGATGTGAATCAAGGTCATTGTTCTTCAACTTTTTCTTTTTGGGTGTAAATTTTGTTTTCTCTTTGATTGTTTCTTTTCTTTCGCTTTTTTCGTTTTGATTGCAACGAGAGGGTGCATTGTTTGTATGACTTTAGCTTGTGCTAGTTTGATTTTCACGCATACGAAGACGATTATCAAGACAAGCATTGTGATTGATTGATATTTAACTCATATACGAACAATGAAAAAGAATCTCCATGATTGATTGTGCATATTAGAAGGCATTTTCAAAAGTTTTTGCATTACATCAGGATTTGATTGAGAAAAAGAAGTGTTTGAGGATACTCCGTAGTTGTGCTTGTTAAGTGTAAATAACTCTCTCTATCCCTTAGATAGTCGTTCATCGAAAGAAAATGACTGCTTATCATTTTCGATGCATTCTTTGGGTATGAGTCATAATTCCATTTGTTTCACTTCCATGCACCCCTTTTGTGTAAAGAACAGCCATAAAAATCAACGCTAATTAAAAATCATCTAGAACTTTTCTTTGCTAGGATCCTCCACCAACAGTAGAATAGGTGTAGTACTTTGGATTAGGCTGTGAGCATAACTCTCCAAAGTTTTCAAAACAAACATTAGCATCCTGA
>SNQJ01S0010808.1:171417-213005 GCA_010110895.2 Picea sitchensis | reverse complement strand
CCACCCCTTCTGGACTTGATCACGCGACGTTGGATTTCATCACCAACTAGTACGGTCATCAAAAGAAGGTCTTGTTTGCTTGGTTGTGATTCTTATATTTTTTAGTGCGTGTTGTTTATTTTCGCTAGTTGGCCATAGATTTCTTTCGTCGACTCTTTTCTACCAACATCGACCCTCCATGCCATTCGCGGAGGCTACAGGGACTTCCTCCAAAAGATATGGAAGGAAACACCCCTTTACCCCCTCATTCTATGGAGGAATCTCCTCAACAGAGTGAGGTTCAAAACACTACAACTTCCTTGGAAGAAGTTCCCATCCCTTTGGAGAATTTTCGAATTGTCTCGGAATCTCCGGAAGCTTATCGCATTCCGGAGGGATACGAACGACAGATCCTCCACCTAAATTCCACTGGAGAATTTGTTGTCATAAACCCTTCTAACATTTCGGCTGGGTCTCCTCAAAACCCTTTAGCCAATGACCCTTTTTGGACTAAGGACATTGTTCGGAGTCCACCATGCTTGGTGCGATATCTTTATGGAACAAGGGAAGGTGTCGACGCATATTCTTCCTACACTGTACCTCCAAATCATTTCACCGGTGCCACCACTTTTATAGCCACACCAACCGTTGGTCTGAACATACCATTCATTGGCCCAAGGCCTACTATTCCCCTCCAGACGGCCCATTCGACAATGTCCCCGCACATTCCGACTATCCCCGTCGGTAATGCGGTAGTTAATCAAGCCCTGATTGGCACACCTGTAACACCAAGGCCTACACTCCCTTTTGGATTTAGGGCACTAAACGCATCCACTACTACCACTGCCCAAACCATTACTCAAATTGTACCAGGAAGTTCCATACCTATCCAACAACCCGGAGGGACTGTCATTGGTGGTCCTAACCCGATCGGCAATGTTGGTCAATCTTTTACATCTGGCTCTCAAATCCCAGGAAATCTACCTCAAGCTGCGGGGAATCCTCCCACCGGAGGACAAATTCCATTCGGGGGGAACCCTCATGCCGGGGGGCAACCTCAAGTTGGAGTCCACCATCAACCACAAGGACAAAATGTGTCCGTCGCACCCAATCCATGGAGCGTCCCTTTTCAAGGAAATTTGCATGCCTCCATGGGACAAACTGTGCCTTCTGCATCTAATCCATGGAACGTTCGTTTTTCAGGAAACCCACACTTCCCGACAGGACAAAATTCACAGACTCCGCAACAACCTCCTTATGGACAAATGCCCAACCCAACCCATAACCCTCAAAACCCATCCGGTTATCCTCTGCTCACACATGCTTCTCAAAACACCTCAAATCCTGTGTACCTTGGTCAAAACGAACCTCATATGAGAGGGCCCACTAGTTATAATTATCCACATAACCCGGTAATAGGCCCCACTGGTGTACCTTTTCCACACCAACATTATCCACAGGTTAACCGACAACTATCTTTTCTGGCTACCCTGGANTATCCTCTGCTCACACATGCTTCTCAAAACACCTCAAATCCTGTGTACCTTGGTCAAAACGAACCTCATATGAGAGGGCCCACTAGTTATAATTATCCACATAACCCGGTAATAGGCCCCACTAGTGTACCTTTTCCACACCAACATTATCCACAGGTTAACCGACAACTATCTTTTCTGGCTACCCTGGATCTTCCATACTTGTCTCGGTTAACGAATGATCCCATTTATCATTCTTCGGTTTGGCCAACTATTCCAGCAAAACTTCCTTCTGATATCCCAAAATTCGACGGAAAATCCAGAGAAGACCCGAACAACCACGTGATGACTTTCCATTTGTGGTGCTCATCAAACTCCCTCATGGACGATTCTATTCGTTTGCGTCTTTTCCAATGGACACTTATGGGTTCCGCAACAAAATGGTATATTGAATTACCATGCGCATCTTTTCATGATTTCAACTCCCTCGCCATGTCCTTCCTCACACACTTCCAACTGCCCATCCGATACGAGACGGGTATTGAACTATTAACCTCTCTTCGTCAGACAACTTCCATACACATCTCCGATCATATCCATGAATGGAGAAGATGACGAAGGCTAATCAAAGCGGTCATCCCCGACCAATTATTAGCAGAATGGTTCACAAAATCATTATTACTCCAGATCGCTCGTGATGTTGCCATGGGCGGTGTGGTAACTGAGGAAGAATCCATCGCCCGAGCTCAGTAATTAGACTTAGTCTATTCACAATCCGGTACTCTGTATGAGTTGATACCGAATGCCACCCGTGCCACTAACGATCCATCCAAACCATCGACTACTTCACATGTGGATGGAGTTATTGGCTTCGTCAAAACTCAATCTACCACCCAGTCCATTGGAATGATTCAGTGGCCCGCTTCGACGACTGCTCCCAGTTCTACTGCACCCTCTTCTACCCCCCCTCAAACTCAAGTCTCTGATGTGAATGTGGTCCAATCAACCCCTTCACAACAACCTGGGGGCAAGAAGAAAGCGCGAAACAAAACATAGAAGAACAATAACAACAAACAACCCAAGACCCAACTGCAAACCCCTGCTGCTGGAAAACAACCACAACAAAAACCGAAATTCCCATGTCTCATTTGAGGTGACGATCACTACACTCGAGACTTCCCACATCGCGATGAAGTGGCCAAAATTTTCAAGGGAAATTCGCAACCCGTTGTGCTCACTCAGCCTTTTCCGTAACAACAATATTTGGTTGCACAAACCCCCACGTCGGGGGGCAGTTCCAACCAACCCCATGATGAGGCCTCAACAAGCGCACACATTTACATGTTTAACGGGGTTAATCTAACCACTCGTTCTGCGACATACGACACGCCAGTTAAACCTGATAAGTCGAAGATTGCTAACGGTTCTTCGCCAGATCCTTTACCATCCTCTGTTAATCCTCCATCTGTTAGCCCTCCATCCGGGCCACTTCAGATTGAGAAACCTTCTTTTGACTCCATCTTACGCCCTCCTA
Source organism: Picea sitchensis (assembly GCA_010110895.2). Classification (NCBI taxonomy): domain Eukaryota; kingdom Viridiplantae; phylum Streptophyta; class Pinopsida; order Pinales; family Pinaceae; genus Picea; species Picea sitchensis. Next base: position 210,017 of record SNQJ01S0010808.1, on the reverse strand, counting down.
AGAGCACCATCCGGAAATCCACTTTCAATCCTAATTCACGAGCTGCCCAAAATTACAATATTGTAGAAGATTTGGCCCAAGCCCCGTGTGCCATGTCCGCATTGGAAGTTTTACAACACTGTCCCAACCAACGTAGGACGCTCTTAGCTTCCATTGGCGCTTTCGATCCCGAGTCATCAAACTACATCACGTTTAATCTAGACGATCATCAACCGCGACTCTCCCACCAGCTAGCTTTCCAAATCGATGTTGTTGTTCACAATCAACAAATTCATCGAACCATCCTGGATGAGGGAGCCTCTACTTGTGTCATGTCTCTAGCTTGTTGGAAAGGTTTGAAATCACCTGCCCTTAACAAATCCCCCACGATGTTACGCGCCTTCGATGGACGAGGTTTCCATCCTCATGGATTACTACAATCCCTAGCCGTTCAATTGGGCGGCAAAACTGTTACCATTGATGTCGATGTGGTCAATGCTCCCCTCGATTACAACCTCTTACTTGGAAAAAGTTGGTTCTATGCTATGACTGTCGTCGCCTCGTCGGTGTTTCGATGTGTACAATTCCTCCATCAAGGCAAAATTTCCACCGTCGATCAACTTGACTTCTGTACACCCGACGCTCGCATCCCTGCCACCAACCACATTCCTTTGTTGGGAGACCACCCAGTTACGTATGCAAGCGTTGGTGTTGGCTTATTGAAAGATTCTAGCCTTATGGGTACTTTCCCTACACCACTTCCAGTTACTTCACACCACATTTCTACCGTCAACATGATCTCAACTATGCCTTATCAATCCTTGGAATCATCTGATCCGTGGATTGTACCTAGTCCTTTGGAATTCGATGTGCTCAGTGCCACCATGCCACTCAGCCCAGCCGAGGCCACATACGTAGCTATTCAATCTACCTCTCCCTCTTCAAACACTTCACATTCATTGGCACCTGATGCTTACTCGATGCCCTCGTGGTTGGATTCCCTATCATCCGTCGTTGATTACATTTCCCACATTTTTCCTTCGGACGAATCTATTATGGAAATKCTTAGCATTGACAATTTACCCTGGGATGACAACCACCATCGATCCTCTTTTCTTCCGCCTTTGGAAGAAGTGCAAGACATACGATCTGTCTTCCCCCCCGATGTTACCAATGCTCCACAATCCCCTATCCTCACACAAGATACTTTCTCTGAGGGGAACATGGGTAACATCTCTACTACCATCACAATTGACATTTCAATCAAAGAAGGTATCGTGGAAAACATTAATCTTGGTGCTAATTGCAAGCCCAATGAAGTGTTTTCTTACACCGCTTTGTTCAAGGAATTTCGTGATGTCTTCGCATGGAGCTACGAGGAAATGCCAGGGATTGACCCTTCAATCGTCAAACACGAAATCAAAACTTACCCTGACGCAAAACCGGTTTGACAGAAACTCCGCCCGGTTCACCCCAAGAAAATGGCATCTATAAAGGCAGAAGTTGAAAAACTTCTAAAATCTGGTTTCATCTACCCCGTCCCTTTGATGGAATGGGTCTCTAACCTCGTTTTGGTCGCCAAGAAACAAGGGACCATCCGTGTTTGCGTAGATTATTGAGATCTCAACAAAGCTTGTCCCAAGGACAACTACCCTACACCTTTTATCGATCATATCATTGATAATTGCACAGGAAGTGTAATCTTCTCTTTCATGGATGGATTTTCTAGATACAACCAGATTGAAATCTTACCTGCTGATCAACATAAGACAACCTTCATCTTCCCTTGGGGAACTTTCGCCTACCGAAATCTACCTTTTGGCCTTAAAAATGCTGGTGCTACTTTCCAGCGAGCCATGTCGTACGCTTTCCATGACATCAAACATATCGCAGAACCTTACCTCGATGATTTACCCGCCCATTCATCCAACTGACCCGATCACATTGGTCACTTGCGGGCAATTTTTCTTCGATGTCGCTTCTATCGCATTCGTCTGAACCCACATAAATTCATTTTCACTGTCGAATCCGTTCGACTCCTCGGTTTCATCATCTCCAAAGCCGGCATCAGGGTGGATCCCTTAAAGATCAAGGCCATTCTAGCCTTACCCCCACCTACCAACTTAACCCAACTCCAAAGTTTGCAAGGCAAAGAAAACTTCCTTCGTCGTTTCATCTGCAATTATGCCGAGATCACTAAAGGATTTATGCGGCTACTGCAAAAGAACGTCCCTTTCATCTGGGATGACACTGCCCAACGGTAATTCGACGCTCTCAAGCATGCTTTGACCCACTCTCCTTTGTTACATCCTCCCGAATATACAAAGGATTATATCCTTTACTTGGTTGCTTCTACTTCCACCATTGCGATGGTGCTAGTTCAAGAGGACTCTAATGGCGAAGAACACGTGATTTATTATTTGAGCAAGAGTCTATCCGGACCCGAACTTAGATATTCGCATGTTGAGAAACTGGCCATGGCAGCTGTCATTGCTGTTCAAAGATTCTTCCACTACATTTTGTTACGCACCACCACGGTAATTGCAGACTCCAACCCCATGTACCACGTCTTAACACGTCAAGTACTTGGGGGTAAATATTCGAAATGGATCGTTATTCTCCAAGAATTATCGTTGGTTTTTGTGAACTCGAGATCGAATTCTTGAGTTTACAAAGGATAAAGCCAAAAATTCCCTGGTGTTTGACGAGCTTATTTTTGCTCTCCCTTGTGCCGATGAAACATTGAACCTAGAGATTCTATCCCCAATGAATCTCTAGGTTCAATGTCTTCATCAACACCTCTGATCCTTGGTACGAGGACATTCTCCTCTACCTTCAAACTCAATGTTTTTCAGCCCAACATATCTCGCAAAGAGCGTCGACGCATCCATCACCCCTCTTGTCGTTATCATCTATCCCTCGGTGACACTTTGTATCACCCATGAATTGTGACACCATTCGCCGGCGATGTCAGATTCGCGAAGAGGCTGAATCGTTTTGAATGTGGTGTCACCTTGGCTTGTGGCGGTCACCTTTCGGGATGGCCACAGCCCAAAAATCCCTACGTGCCGACTACTTTTGGCCCCTCGATTTTCAAGATTGCATCGGGCCGTCAAAATTCCCACCCTACCAAATCTTCAACAAGAGGGCACACACCCACCCTACTGCGTTTCACCCCATTGTACCCATCAGCGCCTTTTCCAAATGGGGTATTGATTTCATCACATTAATAGAAAGCCACCTACCTCGATTCGAGCGGTTTACATCATCGTCGTGATAGAGCTACTTCACAAAATGGGTTGAGGCTATGCCTACCTTCATGAATGATGGCTGTACTTTCTGATCTATTCCTCTTCAACCACATCATTACTAATTTTGGCGTACCACATGCCATAATCACCGATCATGGTGCACATTTAAAAAACCAAATGATGAGCGAATTACAAGTTAAATTGGGTTTTCGCCATGAAAAAATCATCCCCCTACTACCACCCTCAGCCCGAGCGGGCAAGTTGGGGCTATCCAACAAAGTCTAAAGGCAGCAGTCCAGCATGGTGGGAGAAAACAAGACATCGTGGCATTTACAAGCTGTTTTCTCTCTACAGATCATCATGCGATGCAGAAAACCTCAATTGGATTCCACTCCAGCGCCGTTGGTCTGTGTGAATTAAGTCCTACCAATCGAGTCACGAGGATTCCATCGTGTTAAAATTGAAAGTTGAAATCCTGCCCCATACTTCTGAGGAAGAAGAACAATTCTTGTATCTATATCAAATTTTGGGCTGAGGCTTTACGTCATTGATGCTTCTCTCGTTAATGGGGCACATCATAAATGAATTAAGAATCAATACGAAAAAATCCATCACCCTAATTGCTAGAGAGAGTCCTGGATTTATGACCAAGCTCACGATAAATTGGGGCAGGAAAGTTAGAACCCTATATTGGAGCAGTTCCTTACATCGTGAAGCATGTTTTACCACGAGAGAGGTTCTTATGAACTAGTAGACCATGATGGGATTTCCCTAGGAGAGCGAAGCGGGCTTTACCTTAAAGGGTACTATGCCTAGATCACCTAGCATATGTACTTTGTACATTAATTAATATTTAGTTTGGTGTGTCTTGCTTTTCTTTGGCGTGCTCAGGTCTTTTCCATTACCCTCCTTGAAACGTACTGTGTTTTCATGCCTTGAATGAAATTTCCCTTTCCTATCTTTTTGGGTTCACGAATGGCGCCAACCGACACACTCAAAGGCTTTCTTACACAGCTTGGGTAATTTTCAAACCTTAAGGCCAGTTTCTATCTTCAGGAGGTATATGTTTAGGACCAACAACCAACAATATGTAAGCGAGGAATACCAGCTATTTGTCATTGGTGCGCTAGCAAGCCTCCCCTCCCTAGGTATCTCATTATCATTATTTGCAAACCTGTTCATTGGTTTTATTAACTCAATTTGCATTCGCTATCCAAGTAGTCCCTATCACACTCTCGATCCTACACTTACCCAAGTTCGTGGAGTCTTGAACAGATGTTCGATTACATTGAATATAGACACATTAAAAGAGAACTTAATAGTGTTTCTGATTCATTAGCTAATTATATCATGGATGGGTATTTAGCCACAGATAAGATTCAAAGGAAAGAAAAATTGTACATTACACGTAAATTAAAACACATCACAAACATCATCATGTACAAACCATCAGCATCATAAAAATCGAAAATGTATATATATATATATATATATATATATATATAAGCGTGTGAAATGTTTTGCATTACATCAAAAGTGTGTAGAGAGAAAAATATTGGGTCCATCCACCCATACAACATCATGAGACAAGGTATACAAAAGACATGATCTCGGAGAAACTCTAATCTCCTCATGTGCGTTGTCTTTGTGGTAACATACCTCTGCCACTACTGCGTACCTCAACGAGGAGATTGATGTTCTCGGCACTCCCTGGAGTGTGTCGGCTGGGGCCTTAAGGCATATCCCCTCTGCGGGGGATGCCATAGTAACGCCTTGGGTTTCTTTGGACCTCAGGAGACTCCTGCTTTGGTACCATCGGATGCACTTCACATTTGGGGTGCCTCCCATGGCGTCCTGATGCTTGAAATTGTTAAATCAACGAGCGCCTTGCTCCTTGTGCACTTACGTTGGAAACAAAGGCTTGTCTGAAAAGACTCTTTTACATACCCAAAATTATATATATACATCAAAAAAAACTGGACAAGGTATGGCTTAGTCTCTTACCTATAGTCCCAATCTTCCCGTGAGGCAAATCAAGTCCATGCTCCACAGTCTACCTTCGGTGATGCGAAGTCCACTCTATCGAGATACGCCATCTCAACCGAGGGCAAAGTCGCCCGATTAAGGTGGAGTTCGACTCACGGGAAACTAGCCTTGGAGGTGAGACTAGTCCACCTCTCCATCCGTGGTTTGTCCACTGGTTGCACCGCTAGTGCTATTTGAGGTTGCATCTCGGGGATGCGCTCTAAGAAAAATGAGACTAAGAATGAGCCATAACCCGGGCGCCCATTGGGTCCTACACCATGAGATGCATTCCTTCACATTAGAAGGAATGTTGCACTCGATTGAAACGGTTTGGCTCCTGACAGGCCACCATAGGCCACAGCCAGTCGATGCCAAATGAGCACTAGTACTTCCAGTTGCGCTTGTGATAAGAAAATAATATAAGCCCAGGAGGAGAGATCTAGAGTATATCGCCAGTAGGGATTCTGCCCCTACCAACTGCTTACGGAATGCAGACATACCGGATACCGTCCACACCTTTCAGGTAGTGCCCTCTTCCTAGTGAAATATATGGGGACCCATCTTTTCGAGAGGCTGGTCAAAAGTACACATCTTCCAACTCAATGGTTGCAGGAGTTGTGTACCAATCTGGGGATCCTTCATAGCGTCCCAAAGGCCAATCATGTGTTCAAGCAGTAGAATCTCTCTTTCATTTTTTTTGCAATTTGAAAATTTTGAGCAAGCCACGAGGCTCAAAGCGGCCTGCGTACGAGGACTCTGTAAAGCGGCTAAATCATCCATCTCGAGTTCCCTCTCTTTCCATTCAATCATGATTGCGAAAGTTGCCACAAACAAAATCAAAGAAATTTCATCATTCCTCCCACATTTTTGTGATTTCGGCGATTTTCACAAAGCATTTTAAAACATAAAATCAAATGCCATGTCATCTAAAAGAAACCAATCACTCTTTTTGACCACCATACCCTTTAATATTTGTCAAATAATGATTAGAACATGTTAAAAATGCAAAAACGACTTGAGGGGGTGCGTGAGCCATTGAGGGGAATTTTCATGAGTTTATTTTTCTAAAATGATTGGTCCAATTGATTGTAAGGGTGCTGAACATCTATGGCCAACCTTCTCTAACACATTTTTTGTAAAATAATTACCTCAATTTATTGATTTCTAAAGAGGTCGATTTGGTTCAACATGGTCGACCCTAGGGCTTTGTGTTTTAAATAAATGATGCATTGAAACTCAATTTAAAGACATACAATTGAAAGAGTAAAGGATGAACACCTACACGGTTCGAACGGTGAGCAAAATGATCGATCAATGTCATTATCTCCGGTGGTGAGAAAAACAAGATTTGCTTCAAATTGATATTCTCCACTACTCCAAAAAATCCTGCAAATGAAATGGTAAATAAGTTTCAAAATCAGGTTTTGGTATAAATTTCATTTTTATAAGGTATGGTTGTTTTTGGGTTTCTCTAATGGTGTAAATGGCTTCACTAAACTTTGGTTTGTAGTTTAAGCATCAGCAGGGTTTCTTGGCGAGTTCTAATAGATCATTCACCTTATTCTTGGAGTTATGAGCATAGTCTTAGTTGGATTCTCGAGCTCAACAATGAGAGCGTAACCGGATGAAACTTTTATCTCACGGACCCATCGGGATCTGAACACAGAAAAGAATTGGGTCTCACTTTAAACCCTTTAGGACTCTCTAAACATGAAAGATTGCCGAGGTGATCTTGCTTTCTTTTCACTCTCGTTAAAAGGTTAGAAAGAGCATCTTGCGGCGATAGTTTAACCCTTTTCGGTCTCATTGGACTACTATACGAAGAGGAACAGAGGGAGTTCTCTTTTAAGTGTTTCCAAACTCTATAATCCCAAAAACCGAGTTTTACGTCTTTGGACTCGTTAAAGCACATCGGCAATTATACGGGACCGGTCCTGCTTCTTACAGTTCGTTAAACAAGGAAGAAGGGACTTCTGAAGGTGAGTTATATCGAGGCATGTGTTATCCTCGAGCTCATTTAAAAATAAAGAGGTGCTCATCTATCTGGATGGGAAAAATTGAAAGAAGCAAAATAGCGGTCTCTTGAGAACATCATACAACACTTCTTAGAGTCACCCTAGAACACGGTGCTGTCACTTTGTATACATCATAATCTGCTGAACCTGTGCACTGAACCAATCCACTGATTTTATTTACTCCTTTGGCTCACCCAAAGAAATTCACAGTATCCACTGCATAGTTTTTGGTCCATGTCATGTTTTCAACTGTCGTTGCCTCGGTGTTCAAGGGAAGTATCTGCTTCGAGTGTCAACCATCCCAAATATCTTATCTCAAAACTCGTGTCGGTCCATGTCTTTTCGACCTACCAATTACATCTTTATATGCGTTTCATGTGGTTTATGGGGGATACATCAGGCCCTCCCTCGACAAGTCTATTCCTGTCGACTTCAAAAAATTATATCAGAATTAGACTTAGAAACTAGTGAGTACTGGGACCTGCATGCCTTAATGGCATGCCTCCACCTGACCGACGATTGGGTTCACACCATTGACCTCACGATCGAATGATTCCCTGAAATGATGTTCGACCTCAACTCATCTATTCACATTCGATGGAGTGTACTAAGGTACAGGAATCATTGACATTAATGGTGATCTCCCTAAAGCACTTGTTAGCGGTTTACCTCATTGGCCGGTAATCAAATGGTTTCTACCTTTGACATCAAATCATCTATTCAAATGGATTTAGAATCGTGCTCATGCGGGATCAATAAGACCCTCGGTTGAGTAATTCACTTTGATATATGTTTCACCAGTATCACCGAAGGAGTTTTGGATAAAGAACACATACATTGTACATAGATCCACTTTGTATTGGTTGTGGCTATATGTTAATTTATCTAAAGTGAGTCAATGTGTATTTTCCGTGCTTCTGATCCAATTAGAGTCATGCAATTATAGATCCACATTGTATCTTAGGTGGCTATACTCTTTTATCAATACAATTATGGATCCATTAGTGTATATTATGGAAACCATACCTTACAAGTCTCGATCGCAAACATGGGGTATGCCTACCTTGGGTCTTGAAATATGTCATGATATTTGTTGGATGTTTATTGTGTAGCTTCCATGGGTTCTAGAGTCTATACCCACTTGCTTGAGCAGCGTCTACAAAGTATTTTAGGTCATCAGTTCCACATCTTAGACTTCATACTTTGGGGGCATTATGTTACCGTCAAAATTGCTCATTTGGATAAGTGTCGCATTGTCCCTCTCAATCATAGTAAGTGTTACCCTACAGCACTGGCAAATTAGCCGCCCAGAGTTGGTACTAGTGTCATAGTGTTCAGATATAATACCATGATAATGAGAGTAAGGAGGCACTTATAAAATCTCACATGACGAATTTGAAGGAGGAGCTGGTTCTTGGAGGTCAAATAACTCTTGACACGCACGAAAGGAACCACGAAACAAAGGTTTGGAGGCTCCCCTACTTCATCTCAGTGTTGAAGCTCCCCTATAGTCTAACTTTAGGAGAGTTATAGCGCTCCCCATCCCTTGGAGGCTGCTCATATTGAGGCGTTGGCTGAGGCTTACCAAGAAGTGCTACAGCAGCTCGATGCCCCTTCTAAAGGAGCACTCCCTAATGCAAGATTGGAGTTGTTGGCCCATTGAGGAGGATAAGGGGAGGATCTTTCGATATTGGGAGGCAGTTGTGCTCAAATTCCTGGTTTCATCAAGAGATCCTTGATCTGAGGAGAAGGTTCCTTAACTTCTTCTAAAGATAACTCAAGAGGTTAAGCTCCTCTTAACCTATATAGCGAGCTCTATGATGGTGGAAAGGGGAAAGATTGAACATATAAACCCTATGATCTCATAGGAAATACAGTCATCAAGGAGAAGTGATCGGTGAAGGCACTATCAACAGGGTCATGGATCTTCGAGCAAGGGGTTGGACAAGAAGGGATTGGTGAGGCTATTGCATTTCCATCTACGATTGTAATCAACTGGCATGCATTTATTCTCATTAATATGAAAAGCTTGGCATGTTTCTTTCTAGTTTGTGTCGATGTTACATGAACTTATCATTAATTGATAGATCTTTTCAAGCTAATATCAATAGGGTAGGAAGTGAGTGGTATCTTGTTTGCCACACTTAACTAGAGACAAAGGATTGGGCCTTAGCTTCGAATGCGGGGACAAGCGTCGATTAAAAGATCTATGTTATTCCCTTCCTTCTCATGTATTAGTTTAGATAGATTTGAAGAGGAAGTCGGTGTCCACGTTAAGCATTTTTCTGTCCCTAGGGTTAAGGTCAAACCAGGGTGATCTACCTCCGCAGGGAATTTTCTACAACAATAGGTATGTATGCATCTTGGGTTTGAAACATGTCCATAATATTTGTTGGATGTTTGTGGTATTGCATCTTACGTGAGGGTTATCTGTGTCTATACCCTTGCTTGAAAGTCTACAAAATATTCGATTCTCGGTTCTTGTCTTGTAACTTCATACTTTGGGGGGCAATGCGGTACACATCAAAATTACCTCCGCCGATGAATTAACCATGGAAATGTTGCATTTTCTCACAGGGTATGTAAGTGTCGGGGAAAACATCTGCCATAATGCCTATGTATACCTATGGGACATCAAAATAAATTTGAAACACCTCAGTGTTTGATTTGGAAGAGGAATGGGTCAACAGAGTTATGTACCTCTTGCTATTTGAAAGAACCACTAAAAATTGGGTTTCAGAGAGGAGCACTCCCCAAGTACCTCTCGAGTGTTGGCCCCCCTATAAGACTATATCGGGGAGCATTATAACCTCCATCTACCCTTTGGAGGAGCAACTGTCGAGGGAGTGTTGTTGCTCCCCTATACATTACTAGGGGGCATTATAACCTCGAGATTTCCCTTTTGGAAGCTACCCTAATGCAGGAAACAAGCTGGTTTGTTGAGGAGAGTCTTGAGGAAAATATCTCTTCAATCTTTGAAGGCATTTTGGAGTTGAATCCTTGGTCAAACCATGATATTAGGGAATATCCCTAGCGGAAGGAAGAAAATCCTCAAGTTACCCCAAAGGTATCTTCAAGGTGGTTGGGCCTCTCCAACCTATATAAGCGGAGGCTTTCTTATGGTGAAAAAGGGAATGATTAGAAGCATAAGTATATGATCCTCATAGAAATACACAGTGAAGTGGAGGAGAATCATCATTGAAGTTATCATCATTACATTCGTGGGTCTTTTGAGAAAGGGTTTGGACAAGGGGAGCTTGGTGAAGCTGTTGCATTTACATCTATAGTTGTAAGTTTCCTTCATTGTTGTTCTCATTAATATGATATGCTTGGCCCTATTTCCTTCTAGTTTGTGCTTAATCCCACATGGACTTGTCTCTAATAGATAGATATGTTTCAAACTAAATAATCTCAATAGAGTAGGAAGTGGTTGTACTTTTGTTTGTCTATAGGGTGTATCGAGGGGCGAAAGATTGGAGATCAACTTTCGGGACCGTCTGGGGACACACAGGTTAAGGTACTTTTATCCTTCCTCCTCGTGCATTAGTTTATCTATATCTAAAGGAAGTCAATGACCATGAGGGAAGCATATTTTGTCTTAAGAGTTAAGAGTCTATCTGTTGGACAACTGAGAAGGGAAGGTGAATCAGTTGCTTTCTGCTGGTGGCAAACAATTGTAAAGCTGCTTTTATTTTCTTTCTTCGAGACCTTCGTGGTGATCACAATGATGCAGGGGAAATAAACAGTGGCACATTCAGCATTAGTCACACATATATTGAAATAGAGGACATATATTTCTTGGGGAAACCCATGCACGGTAAAAACCTCTTTTTTCTTTATATGATGAGTAACAGTTACATTCTTTACAATATCATGCATATGAGCATAACTCATTGTGGGGCTACAACCTCTGTTTTTGAAGATGCTACTTGTTGAGGCACCAACTCTACGTTTTCTCTAGCACCCACTAGAGGAAGCACCAACTCCACGGTTTCTCTAGCTTTCAACTAGAGGAAGCTCCAACTCCCTCGTTTCTAGCACTAATAACTAGAGGAGCACCAACTCCGAGTGTTTCGGTACCAAGCTGGATGGAAGCACCAACACCAATCATGGGCATGACTGTGGAAATAGAGAAAACAAAGAGTTCTCCCTTGCACCACACAGCCACCCTTTGGTTTCTCTAGGCAACCAGATGGAATCCACAACTCCACAGTGTTCAAGAACCCACTTGGACCTCCTAAGGGACCATGAGTCCTCCTAGCGCCTCCCAACCACCCTGAAATATTATTTCTTTGTTACTCAAACTTATTACGGTGATACAATGTTCAACAATGGCTTCCTCTTATCAACGTTACTGTTTGCATTTCGTTGCTTTAATGCGCCTCATTTCCTTTCTTCTCCACATTCCCTTGCATTTAATGCGGTATTCTTCTTTTTATGCTCTTTGCACCATATCCATTTCTGGGTTCCTCTTATGTGCTATTAGGTTACTGCACTCTCCTCCCTTCTTCACACCCTAAATTACCTTTTTCAACAACAACAACAACAACGACAACCCAATCTCTTCTTTGTACAGTGTATATATATAGCTTACATGTGCACCTTTTGCATTCAATGTTTTCCATCCCTCTGCATGCATACTCTCCGTCGTTATCCTCCACCTCTCGAGTTCTCTGTAAACAGTCATCATCATGACTCTTTAGCTTCTCAGGTGGTTCACCACTAGCGATCGGTATCATCTTTGGGTGTTATGCTGAGATTCCCTTTTCTCTCTGGCAATTGAGACACTTTGTCTTCGTGATAGTCGAGGAGCTCACCTTGTTTGTTTCGGTTATGGCCTCAATCCATCCATCTTTCCAATCGCCTCCACGGTTCGTCTTCATTCCAGCGATTCAGTAGCGACTCATACGCTCCCTCACGGAAATCCCGCACGAAGTCTCTTACAGCATCCCCTGCGAGGTACAGAGACCAATGGGTCATTCTTGGGGTTTCAACATTAGATTACTAGCGATGTATCGATCTTGTTCAATTCAACTTCATTGTTGGATTAACTGTGAAGGGTATTGTCGTTGTTTACCCATTTCACACTTTCACTATGAACTTATGATCTTCATCGAACTTGATCGGCCGGTTCATGCTCTTGATGAATCAACAGTCCTGACCTCATCGTGATCTCACATCTGGATGTTCCTTCGATGGAGATTCGTCCTCCCGGTCGCGATAGAGCTTCTGAGATGGAGCTCAAGATCAAGCGATCCGTTCTTGGTAATCAGCCAGCGGTCACGATATTCGCGGTCTCGCGCCTTTCTTTGTTCGCTGACTTTCGGTCGGTGAGATGATGATCTTTAGCCAGTGTGATTGTGCCGAGATCCGGTCCTCCACATGATCGGATCGATGGCCATCCTTCTCTAGCTACCCTCGCTGACCTCATGAATTAGGTACCCAATGTTTGGACTCTCAACGTGCGAACTCCCGAGTTCACTAGATCCCTCGATCTCTCGCCACACATCCCCGGATGGGCCGGTACAGCCAAATCCTCTTGCCACTTCGTCGCTTTGTGTCCTCACGTCTCGTGACTTTAAACACCCAATACTTGGGCCTTTATCCTGCCAACCCCCGAGTTCACGAGATCTATCCGATCTCTACGCCAGTGTCCTTCGGATGGATGGATCACATTCGCCACTTCGTCACCTAAGCTTCAGCGCCTCGCGACTTTGAACACGCAATACTTGGGCCTTTATCCTACAAACCCCCAATTCGCAAGATCTCTCTGATCTCTACCACACATCCTTCCCAGATGGAAGGTCCTGATATTCTCGCCACTTACGGCTGCCTCAGCGTCCCTGCGTGCCTCCCGACCTTTAACGCAAATCCACTCTTCTTGTTTTATTCCAGATCTGATGGCCCTCATGCTGGCGGGAATTTAGGATGGGATCAGCGATCGTGACGCTTCTCCTCAAGTTTACATTCTTCTTACTTGGAAAATTTCATTCTGCACTAATTCCTCCTCATTCGTTGTTCTGTTTGTCCATCCCGATGCACATTGATCCACGCTTCATCTTCACCATTGTACTTTCCATCGATGACAAGCATACTCTATTCCAGCTAACCCCAAACTTGTTTGCCAAACAATCCCCTTTGGCATTGATGGCAACTAAGGCGCACCCGAATTATTTTCTCCCCATTTGACATCAAAGTCAAAGACATGCTCCCGAGATATTGCGATAGAAATTTGGGCATTAGATAATCAAAACAATACAAATCTCCCCTAACAAGATGTACTCTCTTAGGTATGAAACGAAATGACACCAAGCTACGTAAAGGATATTCAAGCGGTGTCTTGGCGAGGGGCTTAATAAATGTAATGCGCAATTTGTTACGTAGTGGAATGTAATGGACTTGAACAACCCGATTGGTGACCTTCTCTCTTGGAAAATGATATTTTATGGGAATATGTTTTATGTTGGAGTGGAGGGGCGAGATTTTTTAGACACACTAATGGAACTTGTGTTATCACAATGGAGTGGGATCGATGCAGTATACTTTACCTCCCTAAGTCTACAAGGTAATGCGAATCATCCATATTACATGTATGATGCAACAGGTAGCAGCAACAATTTACTTTGCCTCTGTGGTTGATAGAGATGGAACCTTGCTTTACTAAGCCGGACTACTAAGGAGTTACCAAGAAGAATGCTCCTCCAGGTGTTTTCTCTCAATCATTATGAATCTAAATCAAATTTTGAATATCCTTTTAATGACTTACCAAATGAATGCATTTTAGGTGTAGCCTGGTATCTTCCTACCATTTCTACAGCATGCATTATGTCTGTGAGAGATGTTGTGATGTACAATAGGCTTCTATCATTGGTCGATATGAGCTTTGATCAACATGGTGAATCATCATCCTTTCTTAATTTACATCCATTTACCATAGGTGTACCCGCGAGGGTTTAGAATCTTCCATTTGAAATCTTTGGCCATTTCTCTTAAATATTTTCCGAAGTAGAAGATCCCATCGGACCTACGAGTAATTTTCATACCAAGGAAAAATGACAGTTATCATATCATAGACATTTCAAATTAGGACTCCATGGCAGAAGCAAACCATTGTACGGTGAGTCTTTGTGCATCCAAAGATGATGTCATCTACATAGACTAGTGCGATGAGCAAATCATTATCCTATGTCTTAATGTACAGGTTGTTGTCGGTTGTTCCTCTCTTGAACCAACATGCTTTGGGAATGCATTATCCGGTCACGTGATACTAGGCTTTCGAGGGGCTTGTTTTAAACCATATAAATCTTTCTTCAACTTGCATACTAAATTCGGGGTTATCGGACAATTTGAAACCCTCTGGTTGTTCCATATAGACTTCTTCGCCGTCTCCATTTAGAAGGGCTGACTTGACATCCATTTGGTAGACTTTTGGAAATAACATGAAAGCATAGGCAAGAAACATTCTTATAGCTTCTAAATACTTTTCTGAGGGCACAAATGTTTCATCAAAATATAGTCCTTATATTTGAGCATAGCCTTCTGAGACTAACCTACCGGCTTTGTTTCACGACAAGATTTCCCTTGCTCATTCATCTTGATATAGAGATCCATTTAGACCAATGACATTTTTACCTTGGGTCTTTGAACCATCTCCATGTATTGTTTTCTCAATCTGATCAAGTTCTTCATTCAATGCTTTAACCCAGTCATCATTTGTTAGCTTCATTAAATTCTTGGGTTCTAGCTGGATATGAGAGCTATATGAGATTGTTGATTGGATTTTGATTAGCTTTCTCTCACGGTTTGTGCCTTTTCTTTTTCTCCAATTATTTGACTTGCGGGGATGATTATTTTGAATGATGATTACGGAGGAGTTTGTGGTTGACTCCTGATTTGAGTCTGTTTGAGTGTCTGAGTCTTCATCGATTCAGAGTCTTCGTTTTTACGATTCTTGGACATGTTCATCTTCATATTTAGTTGTCTTGTGGGAGACTCATTTAAGTACACCTCTCTTGCTGGGATTCCTTCATCGATTTTTACATCAAATGGATCCAGCCATTTTATCGCGGAGGCCTCTTGTTACATAGCATATGTGTCCTTTCGCGTTTTGTATATCTAGAGTACCTTCATTTGCTCTGTCATCATATTTGTCGGGGTTCTCATCATTATTATTTATGTACCATTTACTCCCAAGGACTCAGGTGTTTAGTGCTGGTGGTCGTCAAACCATAGTTCATAATGGGTCTTGTCACTTTGTGGTGAGGTGAGATTTATTAACCAGATGCTGTGTGTATTGCTTCTACCCGATTAGGGTTTGACCAATGTTCTTCTCATTCATCATTGACACAATGCATTTCACATAGCGATTACGTTTTCCTTTCAACTACTCATTTTTGTTTTGGAGTTCTTGGGTGTGTGTATTCTCTCTTGATCCCATGCTCATCGCGAGAATTCCTTGAAGTCTCTTGACATAAACTCTCCTCGGTCCTGAAATCTTACTTTAACCTCTTCGCTTGTTTGTGTGTCGGTTAAAGCCTTAAATATCTTAAACTTCTCAAATGCTTGACCTTTTTCTTTGAGAAAAACTACCCAAGTAAGTCTGGTGTAATCATGGATAATCAACATGAAGTAGTTTTCTTTCCTGTACTAGCTATTCTTGTCATGATGGTCCACATAAATCCATATATGAACTAGTTGAATTGGTTTCTCTGTTGAGTAAATCTCTTGGACTTAAACAATGTCCTAGTTAGCTTTCCTACCTAGTAGGGTTTGCCTGCTTGAGTCTTGGGGTTGATATTCTTGGAAGATCTTTTCTTGCCTCGAGGTTTTGAGTTTGATTAAATTGGTCAAAGTTTAGATGTACAAGTCTCCTATGCCATAACCAACTTTCATCATGTTTGCTTAGATGACATTTCTTCTCTATTTTCTTTCGGCACATATACATTATTTTTTTGTCCTTATGCCTTTGGCCACTACTTGTCCACGGTTCTGATTTATCTTACAATCCTTGGGCGTGAACAGCACCTGCATCCTCTGTCACACATTTGACTTACACTGAGATGATTATGTTTCAGCCCATCCACAAGAGTAGAACATCTTAGACTTTTTCCTTTTCGATACCAATCCACCATCCTTTTTTTCTTTTATTTTTCCACCGGAGCAGCATCATTTCAAAGGTTCACGGTTCGATTTACTTTCCTTGAGTGATGAACTTGTCTTTGTCTCCCTTCATGTGTTTTGAGCAACCATTGTCTATATACCGAGGTTTCATTTTCTTTGAGCGGATAATACTAATCCACACTTGTTACTTTCCTTCTTCTTGAAACTTGACATTTCCCGCAGGAGATTTTGAATCTAGTTCATAGTTCCTTAACCGGCAGTCCAATGATTTATGTCCAAAGTTATGAAAGTGTAGCATTCAACCTCATTATTCAGTAATTCAAACTTATTGTTGCAGTTTTTCTTACTTATTGACTGTTGATTGTTTTTTTGGCCTCCTTAGTTGTATGTGTACATACTTAATTTGGCAATTTGCGGTATGTGAATGATTATTATCCGACTATATCATTCTTTGTTGTGGGAAAGTATTTATTCCTTTGAAATCTTGATTGCTCATTTCTAGGTCTTAAAGGAACAATTTACAACTTTGTGACGAGTTAGAACATTAGAAACAATAAGCGGTAGAAAAATTCTTTGTACCTGAAAAAAATGGTTTTCTTCTTTGAATAAAATTGATTTCTTTCTTTTTGATGACGTCTTTTAGTAGAAGAACATTGTTTCTTCGTTCTTGAGATTCAATACTGGCACCTTTTCCTTTACTTTTCGTCTTGGGTGGTTGACATAACGCTGTTTATAGCGGGTTTTTTATCGTCATTGGTTGTGCTTTTTGAAAACTTGATAGGTTCTTCAATTCACGGCTTCCTTTAGCAGTCCCTCTTCATACTAAAACCGGTTTGACTTAGGATTCCTTTCTTTGATTGAATGAATTGGTTAATCCGCCGAGGCTTTGATACTTATTGATTACGATTATACAGGGGCTTGAAATTTCTCCATTTATTTCCTTGTTTTCACTACTTCTTGTTCTAATGAGTTCATCTTGCCTTCTTACCGATGGTTGTCGTTTTAGAATGTCTTTGATTTCTTTGCCTCTTCCAATTCTACTTTTAGTAGGACATGGTCTTCACCAGGTTATTTACTATCTTTCTCGAGCTGACTTTCCAGCAATTGTCTTTGCTTTTGTTCTTGATTCTTAGTACATTGATCTATTCTAATGCACTGTTCAGTTCTCCTTCATGTCAACCACAACTTCTTCATCATCCCACCTCATTACTGCATGTACTTTGATTATCATAATTCTCTTTGCCCATAGAGATTGTGAAGTCATTTAGTTTATCTTCAATATGAATCATTATCCTCTTCATCGAAGGATCATCATCATTTTTTACAAATACTTTTCTGCAAGTTATTCTCTCTTTAAAGAAATTTATGTGTTTGTATTTCTCCTCATCATCCTGGTCCGAGTCCTTTCCTTTGTAGGGACAAATTGTTTTGCAAAGAAATGACCTATCCTACCACAGTTAAAACATTTGAAGGGAAATTTTCCTTTGTATTTGCACGATCCTTCCGTCAGTCTCTTCTCAGAAATTTTACTTCAATTTCATCGAGCTCAGAACCCTCATTCTTATGCGTTTCGTATGCTTCTCTGGAGGTGGGTTTTATCTTTAACTATTCTCATTTCATGTCGATCCAATGTTCGAGAAGTTGGTCAAACTGCAAGGTTTTCAAGGTTTTCAGATCATTAAGTTCTTCTATAGCGAGACCTTTAGGTTGAACCTATGGGAGAGATCTCAAGATTTTGAACTAAATAAGGTTCCCCAATTGTTTCACCAATTGCCTTCATTACATTTACCAATTCTTCTATTCTCAGTATTTTTCCAATAGTTTCATCTTGCTTCATCTTGGTACGATTTCAGCGTATTTTGTAGGTTTGAAGCTTTGCATCATTTACCTTCTCATTACCTTCATAAGCATTGTGAGCTTGTCCCACATTTCTTTGGCGGTTCTTAGGTGCATAACTTTTACAAATACTACTTCTGCAAGCCCACTCAAGATAGCATTCCTTAGCCTTGCTTATTGAAGCTAAATTCTAGTTTCTCATCCTTATTAGCTAGCACAATGGCTTTACATAACCATTCTCTAAAACATCCCAGACATCGCACCTAAAGCCAGTTGTGTAGGTTCTGATTCTAACTTTCGAGAAGGTAAATTTTGTTCCATTGAACGGAGGGGGCCTTATTGGTTGAATTTCCTTCTGTGGCTTGACATGTTTTAAGCTCTAGGATCTACCTTTAGATAAAGGGGCCGGATCTGATACCAATTGTTGGACAAGAGGGGGTGAATCGGTTGTTACCCGTTCTTAAACAATTATGATTCTTTTAAACTCTTTCCTGAGACACTAAATGATGACCACAATAATGAAGGGAAATAAGCAATGTCTTTAAACTCTTTGCTGAGACACTAAATGATGATCACAATAATGCAGGGAAATAAACAATGTCACATTCAACATTAGTCACATATATGAGAAACACAGAGACAGATATTTCCTGAGGAAACCAATGCAGGGTAAAAACCTCTTTTTCTTTATATGATAAGTAATGGTTACAATCTTTACAGTATCATACATATGAGCACCAACTCATATTGAGGCAACAACCTCTATTTTGCAAGATGCTACTTGTTGAGAGCACCAACTCTCTGTTTTCTCTAGCACCCACTAGAAGGAAGCACCAACTCCCTGGTTTCTCTAGCACCAACTAGAAGGAAGCTCCAACTCCCTGGTTTCTCTAGCACCGACTAGAAGGAAGCACCAACTCCCTGAGTGTTTCCAGCACCAACTGGATGGAAGCACCAACTTCCATTCATACAAGCACCAACCTGTAAAATAGAGAACAAGAGTTCTCCCTTGCACCACCCTGCCACCCTGGTTTCTCTGGCTGCAACCAGATGGAAGCCACAACTCCCTGTGTTAAAGCACCCACTTGAATCCTCTGAGGACAAAAGTCCTCCCTAGCACCTCCCAACCATCCTGAAATATTAATTCTTTGTTACTCTAACTTATTACAGTGATATAATGTTCAACAATGGCTTACCAGTCTGGTCTTCTACTTTTTATGCTCTTTGCGCCATCTCCATTCTCTGCACAGTTCCTCTTCTGTGCTATTCAGCTGCTGCACTCTCCTCCTTCTTCACACTTGAATTACCTTTTCCAACAACAATCACAACAGCCTCCAACAACAACAACAACCCAATATCTTCTTTGTACCGTGTATTTATAGCTTCTGTGCACCTTGTGCATGCAATGTTCACCATGCCTCTACATGCATACTCTCCGTCGTTATCCTCCACCTCTCGAGTGCTCTATCTGATCATCATCGTGACTCTTCATATTCTCTGGTGGTTCACCCTGCGTGTCTAGTATCACTGGGTGTTATGCTGAGATTCCTCAGCCTCTCTAGCAGTTGAGACTCTTCGTATTCTCTGTGATAGTCGAGCTCACCTTCTTTGTTTCAGTTACGGCCTCAATCCCATCCAGTTGTCAATCGCCTCCACGAGTCGTCTTCATTCCACTGGCAGATTCCATGTGACTCTTCTACTCCTCTGGAAATCACACCGAAGTCTCTTTGCATCCTCTGGTAGAACCCATCAGTCGTTACTGGCAGTTTCACTGTGTCATGCAACAGTAGCCCTCCTATCTTGTTCAATTCACCTACACCGTTGGATTAACTCTGAAGGGTATTGTCATTATTTACCCATTTACCACTTTCGTTGCGAACTTATGATCTTCATCGACCCTGATCGATGGTTCATGCTCTTTATGAATCAACGGTCCTGACCTCATCGTGATCTTGCATCTCGTTGTTCCTTCGATGGACATTCTCGTCACTCCCAGTCCCGATAGGCGAAGCTCCGAGATGGAGCTCAGATCAACGATCCACGTTCTTGGTAATCCGACGGTCCTGATCTTCTCACAGTCTCGCATCTTCGTTGTTCCTTTGACTTTCCAATCAGTGAGATGACGATATTTCGCCACGTGTGATCCCCTGCGCAGATCCCACGGTCCTCCTGTGATCCGGATCCGACGGTTGTCCTTCTCTTGCTACCTCGCGACCTCGCGACTTGGAGTACCCAATGTTTGGACTCTCAACCTGCGAACTCTCAAGTTCGCGAGATCTCTCGATCTCTCACCACCTGTCCCCCCAGATGGACAGCTATAAATATCTCTCCACTTCTCCGCTTCGCGTCCTCGCGCCTCATGACTTTGAACACCCAATACTTGGGCCTTTATCCTGCGAACCCCCAAGTTCACAAGATCTCTCCGATCTCTACCACGCGTCCTTCCGAGATGGACGGTCCTGATCTTCTCGCCACTTCATCGCCTCGCGTCCTCGCGCCTCGCGACTTTGAACACCCAATACTTGGGCCTTTATCCTGCAAACCCCCGAGTTCGCGAGATCTCTCCGATCTTCTGCCACACGTCCTTCCCAGTTGGACGGTCCTGATCTTCTTGCCACTTCGCCGCCTCGCGTCCTCGCACCTCACAACTTTTAACACCAAATTCGCTCTTCTTGTTTTTATTTAGATCTGACGGCCCTCATGTTGTCGGGAATTTTGGATGGGATCCAACGATCAGCGACGCTTCTCCTCCAAGTTTACACATTCTTCTTACTTGGAAGAATTTCGACTCTGCACTAATTCCTCCTGAGCCTACGTTGTTCCTGTTTTTCCATCGATGCACATTCTGATCCTGCCATCTTCACTGTTGTACTTTCCATCAATGACAAGCATACTCTATCTGTTAAACATTTGCCAACACTATCTCTCAAGAGGAGATCTACCTGTCTGCAGGGAGATTTTCCTTCAACAGAAATTGGCAACTCCACTGGGGAGCGAATCGAAACTTTTCAGTTTTGGTTTTCCTCATAGAATTTTTCTTGATCTTTGATCTTCTTAGACCTTGTTGACCCCATATGTTTGCTTTCATATGATGATTGACTCCTTATCCCATCACATTCATCTTGATTTCCAAAGTTTGACTGAAATTTTGGGATTTTGGACAATTTTCTGAGTTTTTGAAGCCTGGCACCCCTATGCCTATATTAGCCCAGCACCAACACTCCCTAGAAGTCTTAGATAGAGATTTATAATGCTCTGATGTCCCTTACACCAGAGTGCCAACCTCTCCTTTGTAAAAATACCTTCCAAAATTGCATTTTCTGAGGTCTAGACCCTGTTTTTTCACTTGCTGAGGTTATTTGTGATTCGATGCTTCTTCCTATTGACCTTTGAAATCCTTCCTCCCAATAAGTAATCACCTTGATGTTCATATTTTGTGGCCTTCTTCCTTATTTTTGAGTTTTTCTGCTGTTGAGAACTTGAAATCAATCCACTACTTTTTCTCTCCTATCTGACTGAGTGGGAACTCTGGTGAAGGGCATCAACAATCTGTGAATCATCTTATTTGGTTCTTTGAGGTCATTGTTCTTAAAACATCTCTCTTTTGTGTGAATTGTTTGATTTTTCTTAGTTATCTTTTGTTTTTTGTTTGCTTCTTGTTTCAATCATAGCAAGAGGGTGCGTGTCATTTGTGCGAAATCTGCTTATACTTGTCCGAATCTCCTTGATCTGAAAGGGAAGTTGGTAGGAGAATGTTTTTGCATTGAATTAATCATCATTCACATACAAACAACACAGATACATTTTAGTGATTGGTTTGCATATTAGAAGGCATTTTTGAAAATGTTTTAGCGTTGTATTGGATTCGATTGAGAACCAATTGATTGAGGACTTTTCGTATTAGTGTTTGATAGTGAAAATGACTCTTTCTCTTTCCCTTAAATAGGTGTTCATTGAAAAGAAATGACTGTTTATCATATTTCATGCATCTTTTTGGGAATTGAGTCCTCATCCCATCGTTTTCACTTTCATGCACCCTTTGAGTAAAGAACAACTATAAAATGAATGCTAATTAAAAATTATCTAGAACATTTTTTGTTTTTAGGATCTTCCACCAACAGTGGACTAGGGTTAGCACTTTGGATTAGGCTGTGAGTACAACTCTCCAAATTTTTCAAAACAAACATTAGCATCCTGAGCTAGGGAGAGTCAAATCCAATTGTTGTATTGGTTTTCTGGGATCCCCCTCTCACACAAGGGTTATGCATGAGGTCTCATTTAGATGAATTACGGAGATTATCCCTCCGTGGTTAAACTGTTTGTAGTGGTTGGATCATATCTTGGGGGTCACTTGAAGGTATACCCACGATTATGTGTGGGAGCCTCTCGGGTTGATTTCGGGCTTGTTATCCGGCCCATACATTTCGGATCGGACTGTCGATTGTACCCACCCAGGGACTCACTGCGAATTGGTGTCTTTAGTTGCCATAATCTATAGGAACTTACACAAGGTTACAGTGAAGGGAAATATCATTGTACCTGGAATAGACATTGGTCAAACTCACTCGGGCTCCTTGGAGGGTAAATCCACAATTACTGCGTGGAAGCTTGCACCAAGGTGAAATTCTGTTAAGCAGGTCACCATTGTAACTATTCCACCATATCCTAGCCCCTTCTTGACTTGGTCACACGACGTTGGATTTCATCACCAACTAGTACGATCATCGAGAGAATTTTTTGTCTGCTTGGTTGATTCCTAGATTTTATTAGCGTATGCTATTTATTTTTGTTAGTTGGCCCTAGATTTTCAGTGTGTTCTATTATTTTCCACAATTGAGCCTATAGACAATAAATGTCTTCGTCGATCACGTAGGATGCAAGGGATACCTCTGGAAAGCTATCAACCCTTACCTCCTAACCCTCCAGAAGACAACTACCATAGAGAGGTAGAAAATCAATTTGACGTTGGAAGTGTTATTGCTCCTTCATTAGATAAATCAGAAGGCTCTTTGGTCACCATTGAAAATCCCACTACATTTGTGTTGGTAACTCCTCTCGAGCCACTTTTGGTTCATTTATACTCCCTTTGGAATGTCATAGACGAAGAGATCCCACGATTACCGAAGAGGATTTTTACTGAAACATATATGGGATCCACAGAAAAAATCTTTGGTGATGAGTATAGGATTCCTGTATGTCCTAGTACCGCAGTAGAAACCAATCCCACACCTGCTCGTTCTGTATGGAGGAATTCATCGGGACACGATCTTTATGAACATTTCGAATCCTTTCGACAACCTTTTCATCCTCATGACCCTCCTAGTGAAACATGACCATCCAGTCAAACCATGAATCATCCAGTCAATCAGGTTATTAACCCTACTATTACACCAGCACAAGTCCATCCTAATGCTAGACTCATCACCTCTACTCATATCCAAATCACTTCAATCTCTACCCCCATTTCTACAATTTTTTACTCTACATCTCCACATGTTCCACACAATCCTACTGGGACATTTTCTCACCAAAGAATGCAGACCCCTACTAGGAAAACACAACTTGTTGGAGGGCCATCACCATCCAATGAACCTTTCCCTCCTAGAGGACTACCTTTCCATGGAGGGCCTACCCCTCCCGGGGGACAACCCCCTTTTCATGCTCCTCCTGGAGGGAAACTTCCATTTTCCAGTCATACCCCAGTCATAAATCCACCGCTGGCAGGGGGACATCCCTCGTTTGCTGGAAATCCTTCATAATCCTGGGGAGTATCTTCAGGAGGAACTTTTACTCAACCCCACATTGGGGGGCACTCATATAATAACCCACTAGGAGGAGTATCCAATCCTAGTCCTTCTGGAACATCTTACAGACAATCTTATCTGGGCGGCATCCCAAACACCAGCTAGAGTTCTCTAAGACCACAGTCTTATCCTCCTCATGGGTATAATGTGTATCCACCTCCAGGATCTACTCCTTACCATTCTCAAGGGAAAAATGTGTATCCTCCTCATGGGTAAATAAATCACCTGGCCTATAATGCTCAGACCCCACCGGGTTATACAAATGTTTCTCATGCACCATCAAATCCTTCTTATCTTGTCTAGCAACAATCGTATGTAGGAGGACCTACTGGTTACAACTATCCACCTAACCCATTTTATGGTCCTACTGGTGTTCTTATGCCGCATCAGTATCATTCACAAATTAACCGATAGCGACCTTTCCTTGCGACTCTGGATCTCCCAGACTTGTCTCGGTTAACTAATGATCCTATTTTTCATTCAACAGTATGGCCAGTCATTCCAGCTAAACTTCCTTCTGATATTCTGAAATTTGACGGAAACCCTGGCGAACATCCAAACAACCATGTGATGACTTTCCATTTTTGGTGTTCATCAAACTCCCTCATGGATGATTCTGTACGTTTGTGTCTTTTCCAGTGAACACTTACCAGTTCGGCAGCAAAGTGGTGTATCGAACTGCCACGAGCTTCTTTCCATGATTTCAATTCCCTTGCCATGTCTTTCCTCATGCACTTTCAACTGCCTATTCGCTACAAGACAGGTACTGAACTCTTGACCTCCCTTCATCAAGCTAACTCCGTGCATATCTCTGACCATATTCATGAGTGGAGGCGATGACGAAGGATGATCAAGGAATTTGTTCCTGACATACTATTGGCGGAATGGTTTACTAAATCATTGTTACCCCCAATCGCTCGCGATGTCGCTATGGGTGGTGCGGTCACAGAGGAACAAGACATCGCTCGAGCTCAGTATTTAGATTTGGTTTATTCCCAATATGGTACTTTGTATGATTTTCTTTCGAATGCTACTCGAGCTAATACCGATCCTTCTAAGCCATCATCCTCATCTCATGCGGATGGTGTTATCGGTTCCATGAAACCTCAATCTTTTTCCAAATCGACTACACCCTCCTCTACCTCCCCCCAAACTCAAATATCTGAGGTGAATGAAGTTCAATCTTCCCCTTCGCAACAATCCAGAGGTAAGAAGAAGAAAAAGAAAAAATCAAAAAATAACAATTAACAAAGAAAAAATCAAGCTCAACCACCTGCTACAAAAAAGAAAACACAACAGAAGCTGAAATTCCCATGTATAATTTGTGGTGATGATCACTACACTCAAGACTGCTCACTTCGCAATGAAGTGGCCAACATTTTCCAAGGAAAGTCACAACCCGTTGTGCTTACTCAGCCTTTTCCACAGCAACAATCCATGGTTGCTCAAACACCCTCTCCTGGGGGAAGTTCTAGTGATCCTCATTATGAGGCCTCGTCGAGTGCACATATTTATATGTTTAATGGGATCAATTTGACCACTCTCTCTAAGACATACGACACACCAGGTAACCATGAAAAAGGAAAAGACACTAATGGTACCTGTAATTTATTGGATCCATCATCATCCTTCGTTAGTATTCCATCGGTTAATCCTCCGTCTGGACCACTCCATATTGAGAAACCCATGTTTGACTCTATCTTACGCCCTCCTAAGAGAACTATACATAAAGCTACCTTTAATCCTAGTTCACGTGCCGCCCAGAACTACAACAATGTTGAAGATTTGGCTCAAGCACCGTGTGTTATGTCTGTGTTAGAAGTTCTACAGCACTGCCCCAGTCAACATAGAACACTCTTAGCTGCTCTTGGCACTGTTGATCCTGATTCATCCAACCATATCATGTTTAACCTGGACAATTATGCATCTCGACTCTCTCACCAACTTGCTTTTCAAGTTGATGTCGTTGTTCATAATCAACAAATCCACCGAACTAATTTGGATGAGGGAGCCTCAAATTGTGTCATGTCTTTGGTGTGTTCAAAAGGTTTAAAATCACCATCACTCAAAAAATCCCCAATGATGTTACGCACTTTCGATGGGTGAGGTTTTCATCCCCAAAGGATTTTACAGTCCCTGCCCATCCAATTGGGTGGAAAAACTGTTATTGTTGATGTCGAGGTGGTCGATGCTCCCCTCGATTACAACTTGTTACTTGGAAGAAGTTGGTTTTATGCTATGACTGTCATTTCCTCGTCAATCTTTCAATGTCTACAATTTCCTCATCAAGGTAGAATTGTCACTATTTATCAGTTGGATTTCTGCACGACCGATGCTCACGCTCCCGCCACCAACAATATTCCTTTCTTGGGAGACCACAAGATCATGTATGAAAGCATTGGTGTTGGCTTATTGAAATATTCTAGCCTCATGGGTACCTTCCCTACACCACATCCACTGACTACACATCATATTTCCACCATCGATATGATTTTGACCGCGGCTTATGAATCTTTGGAATCATCTGACTCTTGGATTGTACCTTGTTCGTTGGAATTCGCTGCACTAGGTGACACTATGCCACTTAGTCCAGTCGCAACGTCATACATTTCTATCCAATCTGCTTCTCCCTCATCATATTACCAACATCTATTGGCACCTGACGTTTCCTCAATGCAATCATGGTTGAGTTCCTTGTCGTCTGCGATCGACTACATTTCCCCAACTTTTCCTTCAGATGAATCTATTCTGGAGATGCTTCGCATTGACAAGTTACCTTGGGATAATAACTGTCACCGATCCTCTTTTCTTCCCCCTCGTGAAGAAATTCGGGCACATATACAGTCTATCTCCCCTCCTGATGTCGATTTTCTATCATCTCCCATGCTTTCAACTTCCGGTGATTTGGATCTGGTAGTAGACATGGTGATTTCTTCGGTAGGGTTATTGGAGCCTGATCTCCTTACTCCTATCGCAACCCTCAACATGTGTTCCTTCCCAACTGATTATCTTCCATCCAGTGAAGATCTCTTGGAAGCCATGAACGAGTTTTTTTCCTTGACATGGTATCCTTCCAGAGCGTTATCCTCTCGGAAGTGATGATTAGGAAGAAACCACGAGCATAGTTTCTCTTCTCTGTGGCAAGCTCGTTGAAAAATGAAACAGAGGTCATGAGCATAGTTCTTTTCTTGTGTCAAGATCATTAAAAAATGAAACAGTCATCTCTCTTGAACCTTCTTTTCATCCACCCTTCTCCTTTTTCTCATCTAATAGAGAAATTGGTGATGACCTTAGAGCCGGTGAATGAATTGAAGCTTGGAGGGAATGTCTCCAGCCTTTGATGATATTTCTGGAGTTAAGCCACTAGCTTTCAAGCTGGGGGCATACTGAGCTTAGTCTTTGTTCTTTCTTGTGCTCGTAAATACATGAGAATGCATCCAGGTAAACTTTTATCTCTTTTTCAGACCTGTATAGATACACAAAAAAGGAACCCCCTGGAGTCTCCTTTAATCTCTTTTCAAACTCTCTAAACATGAAAAGATTGTCGAGTGATCTTGCTTCCTTTCCCACTCGTTAAAAGGTTTGAAAGGGTGTCTTTCGAGTGATAATTTATCTCTTTTTCGGCCATGCGAGACTAAATTTACGAAAAAGGACAACATTGGAGTCACCTTTAAGTTCTTTTCAGACTCTCTAAACATTGGAGTCACCTTGTTCTCTTCACGCTCGTTAAAGTATTTGGAGAAAACGTCTGTCGAGCGATAATTTATCTCTTTTTCGGTCTCATCAGACTACTTTACAAAAAAGGAACTGAGAGAGTTCTCTTTTAAGTGTTTTTCCAGACTCTATAATCATGAAAAACTTTCGAGTTTTCTATCTTTGGACTCGCTAAACAAACATCGACAGGCCCGTACGGGACCGAACCCTTACTTCTTCCAGTTCGTTAAACAAAGGAAGAGGAACTTACCGAAGGTGAGTTATATCAAGCATGTGTTACCCTCCTCGAGCTCGTTAAATCAAAAAGAGGTACTCATCTATCTGGATGGAGGAAATTTTTGAAAGAAGCAAGCCAAGAAGTTTTTGAGAACATCACCAAGTAACTCTTATGGTTGCCCTTGGACACAACACCCATTCTTTGCATGCATTTCAATCCGCTAAACCTCTGCATTGAGCCAAACCTTTGAGTTTCCTATATTCCTTTGGGTCACCTGACGTAAGTCACAACATCCACTACATCATCAAGTTTTGGTCCATGTCATGTTTCTGTTGTCGTGCTTCAGTGTTCAAGGGAAGTATCCACCTCGAGAGTCATCCATCACAAATATATTGTCTCAATACCTGTGTCAGTCCATGTTCATCTGATCTACCAATTACATCTTTGTCTCCATTTCATGTCGTTGATGGGGGATACATCAAGGCCCTCCTTCGACGAGTCTATTCCTGTTGACTTCAACACATTATCCAGGGACTAGACTTAGAAACCAATTAGTACTTTGGGACCTGCATGCCTCAATGGCAGGCCTCCTCACGTTTGATAGTGGGTTTACATCATTGAACTCTAATCAGATGATTCCAAAAAATTTCAACTTTATCTCATCCATTCACATTCGTTGGAATGAACTAGAGTACCTTGGGAATCATTGAAATTAATGATGATTTCCCTCACGCTTGTTAATGGTTTACATCATTGACCAGTAATCAAGTGGTTTCTTCCATGTTTGACATCAGTACATATATTCACATGGTTAGATTCGTACTACATTGGGATAGGTAAGGAGACCCTGGGTTGAATCATCACTCTGATATGTACTTTGCCCAGGTTGTGAAGGAGTTTCTCTTGAACAATGACACATATATTGTCACATAGATCCACTTTGTACTGGTCATGGCTATGTCTTGTCATCTTGTAGATCCACTGTATATTATTTGTGGCTATGATCAGTTCAGGTCATAGGAGTATAGATCCACACTGTATCCTCGGTGGCTATACCTTTTATCAATAGAATTATGGATCCGCAGTGTATTTTATGGTGGCCTTATCTTGCAAGTCTTTATCACCCAAGCATAGGTATGTCTGTCTTGGGTTTGAAACATGTCATAATATTTGTTGGATGTTTGTGTGCAGCTTCTGTCAGGTTCTCTACATCTATACCCTTGCTTGAAAGTCTACAAAGCATTTCAGTTATCATTTCTCGTCTTATAACTTCTTACTTTGGGGGGAAATATGTTACACATAAAAATTACTCACTTTGATAGTGTCGCAAATGTCATCATTACAAGTGTCGCAAATTTCACATTTTGCTCACAAGTGTCGCGAGTGTCAGGAAAAGAATACTTCCATAATGCTTATGTCGTACATATAACGACATCAGAAAGACATTTGAAACACCTCAAACATTTGATTTGGAAGAAGAGGAATGGTTAACTGGGTTTATGAACCTCTTTCCATTTGAAAGAACCACTAAAATTGAGTTTTTCGAGGAGAGAGCTCCCCTGTACCTCTCTCAGGAGTGTTGGCGCCCCCCTATAGACTATCAGGGAGCGTTATAACACTCCATATACCCTTTTGGAGGAGCGTTTCTACTGTCAGGAGTTTTGACGCCCCCTATACATTACTAGGGAGCGTTATAATGCTCTAATTTCCCTTTTGGGGGAGCACTACCTATTCTAGGCAACAGTTGGTTTGTTGAGAAGAATGGGGGAAAGATCTCTTCAATCTTTGAAGGTAGTTGGATTCGAATCCTTGGTCAAGCCATGATATTAGGGAAGATCCCTAACTAAAGGAGGAAAATCCTCAACTTACCCCAAAGATATCTCAAGTGGTTGGGCCTCTCCAAGCCTATATAAGCAGGTTTTATTATGGTGAAAAGGGGGAATGATGAGAAGCATGAAACCTATGATCTCATAGGAAACACATAGTGAAGCGGAGGAGAATTATCAGTGAAGTTATTGTCATTATGATTGTGTGTCTTTTGAGCAAGGTTTAGACAAGGAGGACTTGATGAATTTGTTACACTCGCATCTACGGTTGTAATTTTCCTTTGTTGTTGTTCTCATTAATATGATATGCTTGTCCTGTTTCTTTATAGTTTGTGCTTAATACCACATGAAATTGTCTCTAATAGATAGATATGTTTCAAACTAATCTCAGTAGAGTAGGAATTGGTTGTACTTTTGTTTTTCTACAGGGCGTATCGAGGACCAAAAGATTGGAGCTCAAAACGGACCATGCAGAGACAAACACCGATAAAAGGTACTTATTTTCCCCTTCCTCCTCACACATTAGTTTATCTATATCTAAAAGGAAGTAAGTGACCATGATAAGCATCTTCCGTCTTAAGAGTTAAGAGTCTAGCTCTCAAGAGGAGATCTACCTGTCCACAAGGAGATTTTCCTTCAACACCTTGTTCGTTCAGAGATCAAGAGGGTTTCTAAAGGACAAATTTTGAATCTTAACATCATCACTTGAGGAGGCACGAGGATAGGAGCTGATGTTGATGCTCTACCTCAAATTCAGAAGGAAACATCTAAGGGAGACAGGTACGACCCCCTAAAAAAAAACTGTTCTTTAAGGATGCCATAGAAGTCTTCCAGAGTATTCCTAGTTATGAGACAGAAGAGAACCCCACTCAGCTGGTCATATACCCTAAGATAGAACAAGTACCTATGTCACCCCCTACACCTAGGAACCCTATAGGCATTCTAGGACAACCTGAGTAGCATCAAAATGAAATCGACCTCTAGTTTCAATTATTCTCTGGAATTCTGGGGAATGATCAACTGACAAAGAAGTTGTGCAATGCATTGTACCTAGTCTTAGGGAATGAAGGAACCTCAGAAGAAAAGATTAGGGATAAACTCCCTGAGAAGAGTACTCAGAGGGTGCAACGAAGAAAAGTAAGAACTGGAAAAGAATTATGACTGATATTCCAGTTAGATGACATCAAAATTAAGGACATCGTGCTAGACCTAGGATCAAATGTGAACATTATACCCAAGAATACTTGGGAAGCCCTAGGAAAACCAAGACTGACATACTCTCCAATTCAGCTAAGAATGGAAAACCAGTACTGTATCTTTCCCATAGGAAGACTGGAGAACAT
The DNA here is from genome assembly GCA_010110895.2 of Picea sitchensis. Lineage (NCBI taxonomy): Eukaryota > Viridiplantae > Streptophyta > Pinopsida > Pinales > Pinaceae > Picea > Picea sitchensis. Next base: position 178,887 of record SNQJ01S0010808.1, on the reverse strand, counting down.
GGAAATCGATGTAGCAGGAGTAAAAACAGTGGCTAACTTTGAATTCATTGAGATCATGGGAGACAAGGAACCCTATCCTGCACTACTTGGCATCGATTGGGCCTACGAAAAATATGTAGTAATTGACTTAAAGAAAGACACCATGACTTTTGAGGCTACAAGAATCAAGGTAGTTCAACCTTTGGATCCATATGTAGAACCCAGGTATGAAGAACTAGCATACAATAATATTAAAGAAGAAGACCTAGACCAGTTGTACACCATAACAACCAGGACAAGAAACGATTGCATAAACCCTACTGCAGATGGATTAGTAAGCTAGAGAAGCATACAATCAGTAGACGAGGAATCAGAATTGGCTTTTGATAGTTGGAAACAAAGTTCGCATGAACGATTCTCAAGAAGATGCGCAACTGTCAACCTGACCAGATGGGTCAGGACTAAAGTCATAGAACACCTAGTATATGATGACACCTTAGACCTAGGAAATTTCTTACAGAGCATGGAACAGAACGTGAGAGAGGATAAACGAATCTTGGTACTAGATATTTATTTCTAGAACAACCCCGCCAGATGGTGGGATACGCACAAAACTACACTTAAAACTTTGGATGAGGTGAAGAAAGCTCTCAAATACAGGTTCTGGAATAAGGAACATCTAGAAACAGAGATATAGATGAAACCCCACGCCGCACAACTGTTCATCGAAGAATCAGACCCGAGAATACACATCGAACAATGTGTGACACAATGGCAGGTTTCAAATATACCCTCTCTCTTCTGGGTTAAGGTATTTCCCCATTCCCTAGGCCCAATAGACATGAGGAAACCTTGGTTTATACATGAGGAAACCAGAAGACAGACCAGTGATTGGCGAACACTAGAAGCTCAATTTTTCCAAGACTTCTCGTTTACAAGTAAGTACCCTGAGCTTGAACCAATCCTGCAAAATATTAAAGAACTTCTTTCCACAACCAATAATGACAGGAGATCAGACTTTGTATTATGTCTCAGGCATACCCAAGAATTTCAGACCAAACTCCACTTACCTGTGATCAGAAATCCTATAGAATGCTATCATATTAGCAAAGCCTTAGAAAGCCTAGATGAATTAGAAGAACTGAGAAACCCAACCATCAAAGAGACTGAGGGAAATAGGGAAATCGAAAACACCATACCTAGCCAGACCGATAGTTCCTACAATCACCCATTAAAACTGCAGAGACTAAACATAGGGACCGAAGAGAAACCCAAGATAGCCTTGGTAGGTGATTAATGGGATGGGCAAACCAGCCAAGAAATACAAGCCTTACTGCAAGAATACAAAGATTTGTTCCTGAAGACTTTTTCAGAATTAAAAGGAATCAAAGGAGTTTTGGGTGAAATGAAGATTGAGCTAAGACCAGGATCCAAGCCTATCAGACATAGGCCATACCATCTTAACCCAAGAATAAAATAAAAAGTTAAAAAGGAGATTTATAAGATGTTAGAAGAGGGTCTTATTTTTTTAGTAGAAGAAGCAGAATGGGTCAACCCGATAGTCATTCAAAACAAGAAAGATACCGAAGACATTAGATTATGTGTAGACTACAGGAGCCTCAAGTTTTCCTGTGTGTGTTGGTCACTATAATTTCTTATTTAACTAAACAATCAAGTGCTACATAAATTGTCAACCCAGGGAAGTTTGTTTATTTCAAAGGTAATCACACACTGTATATGCTCAATCTCAAAAGCAATCTAGAGTTGTAGTAAAAGTATATTAATCACACCTTGCCTTGAACAAAATGAAGTTCTACTTTGAATTACAGAAAATCAACCTACTTATTGCAGAGTTCACAGTTTTAAAGAAATAATTATCGAAAGAATCCTGGATTACATTAAGAGATAACAACCTAGGAAAGAAATCTTTCAGGACACTGCAAAAGGAAAGACCAACTATTTTGTAACAAAGAACAGGACCCTATTCCCCAAGAAGGAATCTTCAACACCTGTTTTTGATCATCACACTTTCATGAACTCATTACTAATTAAAATGATTGACACAAACTGAAGGCTAACTATCTCTTAACAGAGAACATGACCCTATTCCCCAAGCAGGAATCTTCAACACCTATCCCTAATTATCACGCTTTCACACATTCACAAAACGGGATTGCTAACTAGAATGATTAACAGTTACCCAAGCACAAATTATATGAAAACAATGTAACAACCAATAAAGCAGAGTTTCAGCAAAACAAAGTTCAGTAAAGTAGAGTTTCAGCGAAACAAAATTTAATCAAGGCATGAACAAAAATAATACTAACACACTACATAACTAATGGGTGAAGCTTGTGAATAAGGTGGGCCCTCCCTTCTCACAAGATTCCCCAGAAATGAAAGGAACTAAGAAGGAATGCTCAGAATAATCTTTTATTCATCTGTCAACTGTATCATGTTACAATGTCTGAAGTAAACACATCCTTCTCTGTGATTCCTTTCTTAGCCAAGCAAAAAGGTGTCTTCTAATGATGATTTCCCCTTATTTAAAGAGGAGAATCCCCTCGATACAATTTGATCATCAAATTACATGTGCACATCTGAATCCTATTCTTAGATCTAATTTCTATACTGGAATAGGATATCCTGATCTCCCGTAATAGAATGCTATTACAATAATTGAAATGGTGTTGAGTGAGGTGTAGCTGTTGCAGCTGGAGTAACAACTTCTTTATTTATCTTCTTGTTACTGTTGTTACTATTTCAACATCGCAAATCGCGGGCTGTTTCAACAATGAGATTTGTGTTCTGACTGTTTCAACAACGTGGTCTCATGCAACAACGATGGTTAATTCTGGCTCAAGGTGCGGCTGTTGTGGTGAGTGTAACAACTTCTTCTTATGTGAATTGTTGTTTCAGCATCATAGACCATGGAGATTTTAAAAGCTTCTTCTTGTGCGAGTTGTTGTTTCAGCATCGTAGTCTACGGAGAGTGTAACAACTTCTTCTTGTGTGAGTTGTTGTTTCAGCATCGTAGTCCACAGACTGTTTCAGCCACGGGGTTTGCGTGCTTTTGACTGTTTCAGCAACAGGCCTTCAAACAACAATGATAATCTGCAGTTTGAACTATTTCAGCACTTATATATTTCTGATCAATGGTTAAGTATGAGAGTAATGTAAAATTATATGCAAAACATATTAAACATATAACAAAGAGAAGAGACGTTATATACCTTTGGAAAGATAGGGTAAGGTGATAATGTAAGTTTAAATGTGAGTGGAAAAAGGATGCAATGGTAGCAAAAGTGTGAACAAAAAGGTACATTATAGGGTCCTAACATCCCCCCCAACTTAAAAGGTTGCATGTCCTCAGGCAACTTCAATTTGAATTAGAATCTGAATACCGACTCTGAGCATGCAAGTTACTTAAGTAGTAGTTGTGGAAAGTGTTTTCTGTTGGAGATCTGAATCCTTGAATGCGTTGTAGCCTTTTCCAAGATGTTGTTTCATCCTTCTTGGGCAACTTATGATGAACTTGATATTTCTCTGCTGGCATCCACAAAATAGGAAAATGAAACTGATAACCTATCCATCTTTCATCACATTGTTGAACACATTTGATGTAGCTAGGTACCCTGGAGATTGTTGTCTCAATATTAGTGGGGCTAAAGGGATTGTGTTCCTGTCTTTTCTCAGGAGATTGTTGCCAAAACATGTTATTTTCTTGCAGAGCAGCAATCTCTGTGGATTTAATGAACTGTTGACAATCCTGAAGCACAGTTGTCTGTAGTTGTTGAATGTATTGAGTCATCTCTGGTTTCTTCAAAAACTGATAATACTCTGCAACAAAGGTGGAAGCATTTTGTGGTTATGGCCATATCCAAAGAAGGAAGTTATCATCATTATGCTTGGCAACGAGGAAGTCATTCTGCCATATGATCTGATTGTTAAAGAAGGAGGTGAGTGCCTGAATCTGGATATCACTGACAAGAGGGTTAAGGTTAAGCTGTCGGTTCTCAGGGATGGCCTCATTATGAAGATATACCTCACAGAGGAGGTGTTGATCCATAGCAGAGGCTTCTACAAAGGTTCTAACAAAATCTGTTGGATTTAACACTGCATGGGGTCTACCTTATTTGATTGAGTTAATATGAAAAAATGTAAGTCGTTCCATGAGGAACAAAGAGTAATTGTATGATGGTTTCCTTGCAGCCAACAACTTTTGTGCCAAGTCAAACATCAGGAGAAATTTTCCTTTTAACTCTTTATTCTGTTTCTTAAGGGCTTGGGATTCCTGGCATGTTTTCTCCAAAGCTTCCCAGTTTGAATAGATATGGTTTAGCCAGAGTAGTCTGTGCTCCTGCAGGCTTTTGTCCTGTGTAACAATAGACTCTTTTTTCCATTTATCCATTATTGCCTGCTCATCCCATGGTTGAGTTTGTGTTTCAACATCGCAAGTGATATGTTGAGGTAGGGTCTGAGTGGATTATTCCACAAGGGTGTGGGTATTGATTTGGCTAGGAGGGGCAGATTCATCAATAGGCAATGTTTGTACAACTTTATTAACAAAAATAGGGGCTTCAGATTTGACAATTGTTGTAGGCCAGGGTTCATTTTTAATTTTGGAAGGTCCTGCTGGTTCTTGTGTAACAGCAGGGTTTTCTTTTTTGACTTCAAAAGTCGTAGGTGCAGGGGAAGCTATTGGCATTGGAATTTGAATTACTTTGTAGCCTGCTTGATAATAGATGTCCCCACATTGACTACACATATACTTTCTACATTGATTCTCTGTTGTATTTTCCTCTATCATGGTCTCTATGCAAGCTAGGGTGTACAATTTAAGTTTCTTCTCGTAGGCTTCCTTTACCATGACTAGCTCTTGCTTGTAGGCTTCCAGTTCAGACCTTAGGGACTCATTTTCTTGTAAGATAGAGGCCATTGCTAGTTCTGGAAAAGGGGTGACTGGTTCTTGTGTAATAGTCACAGCCACACTAGGTGGTTCTTTTGGAGCAGCTACAGGATTGACAACTGATTCTTGTATTTCAGCTTCTTGATGTAGAGAAAGTAATGTTGCAGCACCCTAGGCATCTGATTCCTGTATCTAGGTAACAATATCAGCAATTGGTTCTTGTGTTTCAGCTATAGCTGGTTCTTGTGTAACAACTATAGTTGGTTATTGTGTTTTATCTACTGAATGAGTAGCTAGTTCTTGTGTTTCAGCTACTGAATGAGTAGTTGGTTCTTGTGTTTCAGCTACTTGATGAGTAGCTAGTTCTTGTGTTTCAGCTACTAAATGAGTAGTTGGTTCTTGTGTTTCAGCTACTTGATGAGTAGCTAGTTCTTGTGTTTCAGCTACTTGATTTGAAAAGGATGATGTCGCAACACACTGGGCCTCTGGTTCTTGTGTTTCAGTGCCCGTGGGTGGAATAGGTAAAAATTCTGGAATTTGGGAGGTTGGAAGTGTACGGGGTTTTAGCCAGATGGGTTGGAGGTTTGGGGAAATGGCAGTAGTGGATGCTCTTGTTGAGGTCCTTGTTTGTTTTCTTTGTAAAAAGGGCAGAAAAAGAGGAATTTTCTTTCATTTTTGTGGGGGATTTTCCTCAGTGATGGGACAGGGAGAGTTGTCTGGTCCAGAATCATCGCTAAGGATATGAATGGTAGGAGTGGATAATTCTGGTAAGATGTGGGGTGGGATTGGTATGGTAGAAAGGTTAATTGGATTGATTGGGTCTGTAGGCGGACTGTTAGGTACTTCCGGAGGGTCTGGAGGGTTTTGTGGTTGTTGTTCCTGAAGATTTTCAGGATATTCAACAACTTCTTGGGGATCTATGGGTGGGTTGTTTAGGAGAGGGTTTTGTTGGCAAAAACCCTTTTGAATAAGTAGTTGAGCGAGACGGTGATGGGTCGGGGAAAGGGCAGGATGTTTAGCCTTTTTACAGTAATGCAACATATTTTTAAGACATCCGAGCAGATAATAAGGAATGTTCACCAATCTAGCATGTCGTAAATGACATAACAGGACAAAATCATACTGGTATACTACCTGGTATCGACCTTCACAGGTAAGGTAGTGCTTAACAAACTATGCAACTTTCGGTCAAGGAGGCGTCAACAAGCTAAGTCGGACACCCCGACCTTTAAGCTCAATTTGTTCCCCTGGCAAGAGGAAATCCTGTTGGGCATTAAGGATGATATGTTTGTGGCTGAACCAGCGAATTCCATTGGCAGGGAGACCTGAAACCTATGCTATATCCTCCTCTGTAACTGGAATATGAACCCCTTGAACAATGGAATGATCTTCTTGGAGATTTCGAGCAAATTGAAGAACCTGTTGTTGATCAAATCCCTGGAGCCTCTGAAAATAACCCAGCCATCCTGCCTGCAGAAAAATTTGATCGACTTCTGGATATAGTTCTAACAGGGCTGTCGTGGCGGGTTCGTACCATATAACAGGGCCTCCCATAGCTAACAACTCAGTAAAATGCACCGTCAGAGAGTCGAGTAATCGCTTCTGTGCAGAGTGAGTTTTTCGGGTGAAGGCATGCAAATGGTGGTGAAACAAACGAAAGGATGGTAAAAAAAAGAATGATGGTGGTTGGTTCATGTGAAATGATGGTATAATATTTCGATATTTCCCCTCCCCTCAAGTACGGATAAAATAATGATTTTACATGAGTGGCAATAATGAGTTGGGATATTCTCATTAACTATAGTTCAATTGTATTTACATATAAAGTTTACATACCTCATCTTTACCTTTTGATTCGTACTTCAAACAAAATATAGTGCATGTCCATAATAGTTCTGCAGTAGCCATGGGGGAGACTTTTGATTTGTTAGAGAAATTGTATCAAGGATTTGTTTAGTGGAAGGACAAAATGTAGTATAAGAGTGAAAGAGCTTATTGACAGGGAATGTTGAAAAGTTGGTGTTTCAGCAACAAGGAAATAATAGAGAAATATTTGTTGAAGAGTGATGTTGCAAAATACTGCTGAGGAAGTGGTGTTTTAGTAGTGGGACATGTTGTTGAGTAGTGGTGTTTTAGCAACAGGGAGAAGGGCCAAAAATTGTTGAACAGTGGTGTTTCAGCAATGGAGAAAAAGGCAAAAATTTGTTGAACACTGGTGTTTCAGCAATGGAGGAAAAGGCAAAAAGTAGTGTTTTATAAGATGAAGCTTGGCTCTTCTTGAAGTAAGATCATCCTTTATTGGTAGGCCTTTGCTTTGATTGAGAATCTGAAAAAATCAATTGTAACATGGTATTTCTTGATAGGGATTATTAGTAAACGAAATCTAATCTAATACTAAAGAAATTAATTTAAAAATAATTAATTGCAACGAGGGGTAGGAGGCCCCTCTAAAAAGAGGTAATGAGAGTCTGCCACACATGTGGCCTTAAAATATTCTTTGGAAATAGGGCGTTGGTACAGATGGAGCCAATGACCATTTACAAGTAACGGTGTTTTAGAGTCATCGATTGTGAGGAGCCTTA
>SNQJ01S0010808.1:137498-171407 GCA_010110895.2 Picea sitchensis | reverse complement strand
TTTCAAATTCCACAGGAAAGACAACACTTTTTCCATAAACTAATTCATAGGGAGAGAATCCTGTAGTATTTCTCCAGGTAGTTTTGTAGGCCCATAATGCTTCAGGGAGCCTGTGAGACCAGTCCTTTCTGTTTTCCTTCACTGTTTTTGTGAGAATGGATTCTATTACTTTATTTTTTCTTTCCACCTGTCCATTGGCTTGGGGGTGGTAAGGTGTAGTCATTCTATGTTGAATATGATATTTCTGAAGGGTGGCTTTAAAACCGTGAGAAGTGAAAGGAGTTCCCCCATCTATAACTAATTCTCTCGACACTCCAAATCTGATGAAGATGTCTTCAAATAGGAAATCTAGAACTACTTCTTCGGTCTCTCTATGGAGTGCTTTAGCTTCCACCCATTTGGTCATATAATCTGTGCAGACCACTATATAAACTTTTTGATTGGATGGGGGGTTAATGGGTCCTACAAAGTCTAAGGCCCATCTTTAAAATGGTTCGAGTACTGCCTGGGTATTTAATGGAATTTCATCTCTATGATTAGGTTGGCCCATTCTTTGACATCTATCATAGGCCCGGACATATTTCTTTGCATCTTTAAAAAGTGAGGGCCAATAATACCCCATCCTGAGAATTTTATGTGTTGTTCTCTTATCAGCAAAATGCCCTCCACAAGGGCCATCATGACAAGCTTTTAGTAGATCATAAACTTCATCTTCTCTAATGAACCTTCGGATTTCTTGAGCAAGTCCTGTGTGGAAAAGACACCCACTTATCCAGCTATACCAAGCACTTTGTTGAATGATTCTTCTTTTCTCCCGGTGGGATAGGTGTGGTGGTAACTTCCCTGCAACCAAATAGTTAGCGATGTCTACATACCATGGTGAGTGAGAAGATACTGCAAATAGATATTCATCAGGAAAGGAATCATCTACTGGAGTATTATCATTAGGTGTTAACCGAGAAAGGAAATCAACAACTACATTTTCTTTTCCTAGTCTATCTACAATTGTAATATCAAATTCTTGTAATAATAGTAACCATCTTGTGACTCTAGCATTTGTGATAGGTTTGTTCATTAGATATTTGATATTTGAGTGATCAGTACGGACAAGAGTAGAGTATCCAGTGATTTAATGCCAAAATTTATTAATAGCATAGATAACTGCTAAGAATTCCTTTTCGGTAACTGTATAGTTAAGTTCAGCAGGAGTCATATTCTTGCTAATGAAGTAAATAGCATAAGGAAGATGATTTTCTTCTTGTCCCAAGACAACTCCTATTGTAGTATCTGAAGCATCAGAGGATATATGAAAGGGAAGTGTCCAATCAGGTCCTCTTAGAATAGGGTCTGTAGATAAATAATGTTTAAGTGTATTAAATGCTTCCTGGAAAGAATTAGTCCAATTGATTTCGGCATTTTCATCAGTGACACAAACAGGGGAGAAGCTATTTTGGAAAAAAAATTGATAAATCTTCTGTAGTATCCAGCATGTCCTAGAAAACTTCTTACCTCTATTTGGGTTTTGGGAATAGGAATATTTTTAATGACTTGTATCTTGGATGGGTCCACCTGGATTCCTTGAGATGAAATAAAATGTCCAAGCACTATTCCTTCGCTCATCATCATATGACATTTTTCTGTGCTTAAGGAGAGGTGGGCTTGTATACATCATTTAAGTACTTTCTCAAGGTTTTGTAGTGCTTCCTGAAAAGAAACACCATAAGGGGTAAAATCATCCATAAAAATTTCCATAGAGTCATTAAGCATATCAAAAAAGATTCCTATAACTTCTCTTTGAAAGGTTGTTGGTGCATTACATAGTTCAAATGGGAGAACTCTATAAGAAAAGGTTCCCCAAGGGCTAGTAAAAGTGGTTTTATCTTGGTCTTGGGGTGCAATTTTGATCTGATTATACCTACTGAAACCATCTAAAAAGGAGAAAAATTTCTTCCCTGACAAATTGTCTAACACCTGATCAATGAATGGTAACGGGAAGTGATCTTTTTGAGTGGCTTTATTTAAGGCTCTATAGTCTACACATACTCTCCATTTCCCATTTTTCTTAGGAACTATTACCAATGGGGAAACCCATTCACTGTCCGATATAGGATATATAAACCCTGCATTGAGTAATTTTTTAAGTTCTTCTTTAAGAATTTCTCTTAAATTAGGGTTCATTCGTCGTTGAGATTGGAAAATTGGTCGACAATCTTCCTTGATATATATACGATGAGTGCATAATTCAGGAGAGATTCCTTTCATATATGTATAGTCCCACACGAATGCTTCTTTATGTTCAAGAAGTAACTTCATTAATTGGTGTGTTTCAACATCTGTTAGGTTGGGGTTTATGTTCAGTGTTTTGCCAGGTTCAATTTCTACTGGTAATCTTTTAGAAGAGATGGTGGAAGATGTTTGAGGTGGGTTTTCAGAGTTAAGGTTTTCCTGATTATCTGACTCCAAAAGTACAGCTAGTTGGTTATGAGTTTCTGGAGTCAAGGAGGAGGGTTCACAAATAAAATTATTAATTACTTAATCCTCAGTGGCATCTTTAAGGCTTAAGGCTTGTCTGATAGTCAAGATGGGTTGAGTAAGTTGATCATCAAAGTCTACCCATACAGAATTATCATTATTAATCAAGGGTGTAGTGTGAGGGTAGAGGGTAAGCTGTTTAGTCTTGTAACTGTTGGAAATTGTCATTGAACCTGATCTACAGCTGATAAAAGTGTCTGTTGTGGCTAGCCAAGGCCTGCCCAAAATTAGAGGGTGGCCCCCCAACTTTGTTTTAGGTTGTAATACCACAAAGTCAGATGGATAATTCCAAGATTCCACTGAGCTAATTAGGTCTTCAATGACTCCCTCCGATTTTATTGTAGAACGGTCAGCTAATTCTAGGATGTTTGGGGTGTCTCTAATTTCATTCTGCAGTTGTAACAGTTGTGAGGTTTCCAGAGTCATAATATTGATAATGGCACCTAAGTCTACCAGGACTCGAGGGATTATTGTTTTTCCAATTTGCACTGAGACGGTAGGGTGGCCGGGATCACCATATTTAACTGGGGGAACTTTGTCTGACATTAGTGCAGACAAGTCACCCATGACATGAACTGTGAGGGGATCTTTAATTTTCTTATCAGGTTTCTTAACACAAATATCTCGCATAGTCCTGGCATAAATTGGTACATCTCGGAGTGCTTGTAATAGTGGAATTTTGACATAAAGATTTTGTAATTCCCCTAGAAGATTGAAAGAAGGTGGCTCAAACATTTTAGTCAAAGCTAAACGCTCAGGAAATGGTGGTTCTATTGTTTCAACAACAGTGTTAGAGGATGATTCTACCTCTTTAGGTACATCATGCTTTTTTGTTTCCTCTTTATCAGAAGAGGTAACATCAGCAATGATAGGTTCTACTATTTTCCCAGATCGTAAATGAATATCATTGCATTGCGCAGGGAAAAGAGAAAGTGTAGATTGGTTATGAATATCAATGCATTGCACAACTTTATTATTGGGGTTAGGGTTAGGTTGTACATGTAGTTGGGGCCTCATCATTTGATTGTTTGGTGGAGTACCTAATGGTAAGGAGAGTGGTTGCAGAAATTGTGATTGAGGTAATTTATTTGGGAATGGGGGTTGTTTCCCTCTCCAATTTGGATTCCATTGGTTAAGATACGGTTTTTGTTGTGGAGGACAAGGAGTCCACATTGATGAATCAACAAAGGGAGGGTTAGTTTGCTGCATGGGTGGGTAATTCATTTGATTTAGGTATTGCATTTGATTATAGGGAGGGTAATTCATTTGATTAAAAGAAGGATAGTTATTCCAATGATTAGAAGGTGTAAATGGAATATTAGGATTCATACCTTGTCCCCTCGGTTGCCATTGCCTTCTCTGTGTCAACAGATAGACAACTTCAACTTCTTCATCAGTTGGTTGTAATGCTGCCTTGATTCCTGGTAAAGAAGGGCATTGTTGAGTTTCATGATCCTTATCATAGATGGTGCAGATTGGCTTTTTGTCCAATGGACATTCCCTTCGTGGGTGCTTGTCTCTGCATTTAGAACAAAAGATGGACAAAGCTGCTTCTGCTTCGGCTTGTTTCTTTTGAATCTGCAGGGTATCAATTTGTGAGGCAAAAGAGCTTAGCATTTCAGTTTTAAAAAATTCAATTAAATTACATATTTCATCTCTTGTTGCTCCTCCACTGGCTGATTTTTGAACTCTTGAAAATGTGGTATCCCTGCTATTTGATCTATTCCTTGAAGCTCGTCTTGAACATCTTTTACATAGGTTAACAATTTCATCGTATGATTCTTTAGATATGTCCCCTTTTCCAAGCATATTCAACATATCTAGACAGTCATCCCTTACTCCTTTTAATAATATTGTTTTAAGAATATCTTTACTTACATCGGGGTGACTGGATCTTTGTAGATTATACTGTAGCCTTTCTACAAAGTCCTCCAGATTTTCATCCTCTTTCTGTATCATCTTGAATAGTTCTTCCCTTTTTTCTCTTGTTCGGCAATAGTCCTGGTATTTATGAAAGAATTTCTATTTCATCTGATCCCATGTTGTGATTACATGGCCTCCAAGACTCATGAACCATCTTCGTGCATTTCCTTTCAATATTCCTGGAAATAGATTTAATTTTTTAGCATTGGAAATGTAATCATAACTTCTGCATAATATGTCAAACTCAAAAAGGAATTCATCAGGATCCTCTGAAGATAAACCATGAAAGTTAGGTAACGCTGAGAGTGGAATGTTCTTCATGGGAGCTACCCCTCTAGGAAGATCACTAATAGTAAATCCTAAGGTGGAAAAAGAGTTTTCATCATTTACCTCTCTTTCAGGACCTGCCTGTTCTTCATGATGCAGTTCTTCATTATACTCATCCATGTTTTCTTCTGTTTGTTCCCCTGCTGCGCTTACTCTGTCCTCAATGTTTCNTAACGCTGAGAGTGGAATGTTATTCATGGGAGCTACCCCTCTAGGAAGATCACCAATAGGAAATCCTAAAGTGGAAAAAGAGTTTTCATCATTTACCTCTCTTTCAGGACCTGCATGTTCTTCATGATGCAGTTCTTCATTATACTCATCCATGTTTTCTTATGTTTGCTCCCCTGTTGTGCTTTCTCTGTCCTCAATGTTTCCTGCTGGTTTCTCGACTATCTCAGGACTCCAAACCTCTTTCCCCATTTCAAAGTTTGCTTGAAAGGAAGGTTGGGATTTCGGTTTCCGAGAGTTTGGTCGTTGAGGAGCAGCAGTTTCAGATTTTGATATAATCTCGTCAATATAAGTCTTTCTTCCTCCTCTTCCTCTACCCCTACCACCTGTAGGGTTAGTTTCTTTGGGGTCTCCACATCCTCTCATGCAATATTTATATATGAAAGAACATAAGTGATTTTGAAATCTATAATTACCTTCCCCGGGAACGACGCCAAAATGTTGGTCACTATAATTGCTTATTTAAGTAAAAAATCAAGTGCTACATAAATTGTCAACCCAGAGAAGTCTGTTTATTTCAAAGGTAACCACACACTGTATATGCTCAATCTCAAAAGAAATCTAGAGTTGTAGTAAAAGTATATTAATCACACCTTGCCTTGAACAAACTAAAGTTCTACTTTGAATTACAGAAAAGCAACCTATCTATTGCAGAGTTCATAGTTTTAAAGAAATAATTATCCAAAGAATCCTGGATTACATTAAGAGATAACAACCCAGGAAAGAAATATTTCAGGACACTGCAAAAGGAAATACCAACTATTCTGTAACAGAGAACATGACCCTATTCCCCAAGCAGGAATCTCCAGCACCTGTTTTCGATCATCACACTTTCATGAACTCATTACTAATTAAAATGATTGACACACACTGAAGGCTAACTATCTCTTAACAGAGAATAGGACCCTACTCCCCAAGAAGGAATCTTCAACACCTGTCCCTAATTATCATTCTTTCACACATTCACAAAATAAGATTGCTAACTAGAATGATTAACAGTTACCCAAGCACGAATTATATGAAAACAATGTAACAACCAGTAAAGCAGAGTTTCAGCAAAACAGAGGTCAATAAAGTAGAGTTTCAGCAAAATAGAATTTAATTAAGGCATGAACAAAAATAATACTAACACACTATAGAACTAATGGGTGAATCTTGTGAAGAAGGTGGGCCCTCCCTTCTCACAAGATTCCCTAGAAACAAAAGGAACTAAGAAGGAATGCTCAGAATAATCTTTTATTCATCTGTCAACTGTATCATGTTACAATGTCTGAAGTAAACACGTCCTTCTCTGTGATTCCTTTTTTAGCCAAGCAAAAAGGTGTCTTCTAATGATGATTTCCCCTTATTTAAAGAGGAGAATCCCCTTGATACAATTTGATCATCAAATTACATGTACACATCTGAATCCTATTCTTAGATCTAATTTCTATACTGGAATAGGATATCCTGATCTCCCGTAACAGAATGCTATTACAATAATTGAAATGGTGTTGAGTGAGGTGTAGCTGTTGCAACTGGAGTAACATCTTCTTTATTTATCTTCTTGTTACTGTTGTTACTATTTCAGCATCGCAAATCGCGGGTTGTTTCAGCAACGTGGTCTCACGCAGCAGCGATGGTTAATTCTGGCTCAAGGTGCGGCTGTTGTGGTGAGTGTAACAACTTCTTCTTGTGTGAATTGTTGTTTCAGCATTGTAGACCACGAAGAGTGTAACAACTTCTTCTTGTGTGAGTTATTTTTTCAGCATCGTAGTTGACGGAGAGTGTAACAGCTTCTTCTTGTGTGAGTTGTTGTTTCAGCATCGTAGTCCACGGACTGTTTCAGCCACGGGGTTTGCGTGCTTTTGACTATTTCAGCAATGGGCCTTCAAACAAAAATGATAATCTGTAGTTCGAACTGTTTCAACACTTATATATTTCTGATCAACAGTTAAGTATGAGAGTAATGTAAAATTATATGCAAAATAGATTAAACATATAGCAAAGACAAGAGACATTATATACCTTTGGAAAGATAGGGTAAGGTGATAATGTAAGTTTAAATGTGAGTGGAAAAAGGATGTAATGGTAGCAAAAGTGTGAACAAAAAGGTACATTATAGGGTCCTAACAATGTGCACAATCCTTTCCCAACACCCTTTACCGATGAAGTCCTAGAACAGATTGCGGGAAAAGAAGCATACTCATTTATAGACAGATTCTCAAGATACCATCAAGTTAGGATTGTTGAACAGGACAAGAGAAAAACCACCTTCGTCACTGAACGGGGATCGTTTGCATACAATGTCATGAAATTTGGTCTAAAGAATGCCCCTGTAGTTTTCTCCAGGATCGTGATAGCAACCTTTAGAGAGTTCATTCACAAGTTCATAGAAGGCTATATGGATGATTGGACAATATATAGCCTGCTCAAAGAACATGTAGCACTATTGAGGCTAATTCTTGACAGATGCAGAGAGTTACAAATCTCACTAAACCTGAGGAAGTGTATTTTTTGTGTGCCACACAGAAATTTGTTGGGCCACATAGTCTGTCGAGAAGGAGTATTAGTAGACCCAGTTAAAGTAGTGGTCATTGTGAATATTCCGCCACACATGAGTGCTAAACAACTACGCTCCACACTTGGACACATAGGTACTATCATCGGTTCATCCGAAGATATGCCAACAATACTGCACCTCCAGAAAACCTCCTGAAAAAGGCTTAAATGTTTCGATGGACTTCCAAGTGTGAAAAAGAATTCGAAACACTTAAGGAAAAACTCATCATAGCACCGATTATGATTTTTCCAAATTGGGAGAAAGAATTTCATGTCCATGTGAATACTTTAGGAGTTGCCTTAGGAGCTATTTTAACGCAACCATGAGATGGAGCTATGGATCACCCCATATATTTTGCAAGTCGGAAGCTTTCGCAAGCAGAGTGCAACTATACAACAACCAAATGGGAAGTCTTAGCAATGATATACGCTTTATAGAAATTTAGACATTATCTGTTAGGATCTCATTTCAAATTCTTTACTGATCATTTAGCACTAAAATACCTAGTTAACAAACCTCTATTGGAAGGAAGAATTTGCAAATGGTTGTTGTTATTTTAGGAATTTTCTTTTGAATTCATCTTCAAGACAGGACGATGCAATGTTAGACTCGGCCATCTATCTAGACTAGAATCAGGAGAAAGTGGCAGAGTAGTTGATGATCAACTCCCAGATGCACATTTGTTTAGAATCGAGGAAATCCCAGAATACCTGGAGGACATAGAAACCTTTCTCAGCATAGGGGCCTTCCTTGAAACATATTTCGCAACTCAGAAATTCCATATGGTCATTAGACAAGCAGATTAGAAGTTGATCACTGGAAAACTATATAAACTAGGACTAGACAGTATCCTCAGGCATTGTGTCATAGATCATGAAAGGTAGGATATACTCTAGGAATTCCATAATGGAATTGCAGGAGGACACGTAGGAGGAAAGGAAATGAAACAGAAAGCTCTACAGGCAGGACTTTGGTGGGAAATACTTTTCAAGGATGAAAAAGCATACACTAGATCATGTGACGTTTGTCAATGGGTGGGAAAACCATCATGTTGAGATGAATTACAACTTCAACCGGTTAGATCTCTACAAACATTTGAGAAATGGGAAGTTGACTTCATTGGGCCCATCAACCCCACATCCAAACATTCAAAGGCAAGGTACATCATTACTGCAACCAACTACCTTACTCGTTGGGCCGAAGCAACATCGGTACAGGACTGTTCGACGGATACGGCTGCTAGGTTCATTTTTGAGAATATAATCACCTACTTAGGATGCCCAAGGAGCCTAACCAACGATTAGGGAGCTCACTTCATTAACATCACTATAACGAAACTTACTACTAAATTTTTGATTCAGTATCATAAGAGAATTCCATATCACCCACAGGCCAACAGAACAGTTGAAGCCTTCAACAAAATCGTGGAAAAGGGACTAACAAAGGTCTGTTGCAAA
Source organism: Picea sitchensis (assembly GCA_010110895.2). Lineage (NCBI taxonomy): Eukaryota > Viridiplantae > Streptophyta > Pinopsida > Pinales > Pinaceae > Picea > Picea sitchensis. Next base: position 162,398 of record SNQJ01S0010808.1, on the reverse strand, counting down.
AATCGAGAGGAATGGGATGAGAGAGTTCCAAGGGCATTATGGGCATACAAAACAACTACAAAGAAACTCCATATATATACACCGTTCCAGTTGGTTTACAGAAAAGAGGCAGTGGTTCCCGCAGAGTTCATCACACCAAGTCTGTACATTTCACAAGACACATGTATGACAGATAAAGAATCAGTGGCACAGAGACTTGCGAAGTTACAAGAACTCGATGAAACCAGATTTCTAGCTGATTTCCATCAGTTGGTTGAAAAGGAAAGGAAAAAATATTAGCATGATCGACACATAAAGACGAAGGTATTTTCACAAGGATACAAGGTTATACTCTACGATAGCCGATACCAGATGTAGCCTGGCAAGCTGTGCATGCACTGGTTGGGACCCTTCATAGTGGCAGAAATCTGGCCATTAGGAGTAGTCCAACTTGTGCAACTGGATGGTATGCTATGACCAGGATGGGTGAACGATGATTGCCTGAAGCCCTACCTATATCGAAACTAATAAGAATGGGAGTCTCTCCAATCCGACGGAGCTTGTACAATAGTTAGATTTGAGTTTTGTTTTCTTTCTGGAATTTTTTAAATTCAGTTAATAATGTCCATGCACACAGTATTGCACCACAATACATAGTTTATTTATTATTTTAATGTGTTGGTTGATACAAAATTAAGGACTCAGCAGTACAGAACCTGAAGCATGAAAAATTATAGTAATATCCAACACTAAGGATGACAGGGACAACCCTTGTGGTCGGAGGCACCCTGAATCCAAATCTAATCAGAGTTAAAAGCCACGTACACCCAGTCTAGTCACAACCATTATTACTAGTCCGACACCCCAACTTTCACTCGTTAAGACATAAAGTCGCATTATACTAAGATGCCATCAAACTTCACACTGAGACACCCACCCGTCAAGTAGAAAGGTCTCAATTTGGCCACGTCCTTATTCCACTCAAACGAGTAAATACTCAGATCACCCAATTGGATTTCCCTTGATTAAACCACCCCGTCAGAAAACTCACACCTTGTCGCATCCATCCAGTCATCATGAGGAGAAGTTATTGTTAAAACTTACCCGTTAAAGCCAGACAAAAGACTCTCATAACTTAGCCAAGAAAGTATTGTTTCTATAATTGAGCATAGTTATTTCCACACACAGCACTATGAACCAGTAAAGACCTTTGCAAAAGCCAAATACATAGCCTAGACATGAGAATGTTGAAAGATAAAATAAGTCGAAGTACCATGACGAAAGAAGTAGTACCAGACGAGATCTTCGATCCTCGGATCGAGACCATAGAAGACCTCAAAGGGAAGATAGAGCATGTCAAGCTTCTCGACCTTGACCTCATAGATTCAGCTTTTTTCCCACAGATGCACCCAGATGTATTTTTAGATTTATCCCCAGATGGAACTAGAGATATACATTTTATGCCAAAAAAGGAGTTCATTAATTTTTTTAACTCCACCATCATGAACCTCAAAGACTTACCAATCTTTGGCACCACAGGTGACATTGCACACTGCACAAAATTTTTGATAAGGAGACTGCATGACCAAAGCCTATGGTTGGATAAGAACTATCCAATCCATGTACAGGACATCCAACAGCTTACAAGACTATCCTCCGAAGGTGAGGATGTGTCAAAAGGATTTCAGGGACCTGGTAAACATGGGAAGAAGAAAGGCGAACTTAGCCTGTATGAGAAGTTTAACACCAAGCAAGGCGAATGCACAACATTCATCGAGCCAATATTACATGAACCAGTCTAGACTAGCTGCTATGTCATAGCCAACAAGGTTATGAGGTCCTACTATAAGGAAAAATGCACCCTGGATGCGCTATCTAATGCCGACTTTTGCAATCAGGGAGCAATATTCAACTGGTGTAGTTTCCTACTGGAGGAACTACTTGTAGCTTGTGAGGAGGCACAAGATAAAGGAGGCACCTTTACCTATGGATACCTACTTGTGGCACTCACAATTCTCAAGTGGCAGTCACTGGTGGGCCTACAACTAGAAATACCAGACAAAGGGCATCTGGCGAAGATGTTTGAGCCATGGCAGTCCAAACCAGACTCAGAAAACACATCGCTCAACAACGCATCATTTTCCAAATGGTATAATGCTATGATCGATGTAACACAGAGGCCATGCATCCCACATAAGATCCTCAATAATAATATGAGGAATATTGCATTAAGCATAAACAGACATAATACATTCGTCTGGCCAAGCATGCTAGATGGAAATGTTTTCACACATAGATGCTACCTTTTTATTTATATGAAGAGGCTTTCGACAAGGAGTTCATGTCATGGCCAGGATTTAAATGCGACCCATGAAAAATAGGCATGCATTATATTTTTCCATCTGAGCCGCTCAAGAAGAAATACAAGGAAGCAAGAGAGGGACCGAGCTCAGGCCTTGAACAGAAGAAGTTAGATGCGTTAGTACAGACCGAATCCAAGGAGGAGGAGGAGGCACAACTGTTGGTGTGGAAGGAAAGAGGGACCCACCATAAGCTGCCAGACAATGTCATGCTATCAAGAGCGTAGGTTAACCATATCCTAGGCATTGTGTTTGGGACTGAACCGTTACAAAAGAAGCAGAGAACTGGGGTCTCGCCACACAAACCCCTAAACCCACAACCCCTTTCATCTGTCTCTCCTCACACTCGCACCACAACCAAAGCCACCCCTCTCATTGATATCTAGGATGAACTAGAGCCTGAAACATTCCTATCCACACCCATTGTTGAGCAACCTTCACCACCACTCCAACTACCAAATATCCTCACCACCACCCCACATCAGACCACAACTTCAGAGCTGATGCAGTTTGACCACCTAGAGACAGAGGAGTGACCAACCCCATAGACAACTAGCGAATTCCCCAAGCCCAACTTAGAAACTTCAAACCCTGGCCCTAAAGCCCCAAAGAAAAGAACGATACTAGATGTTCCGAACCCAAGCACCTAGGAACAACAACATAATTCATTGACACAGGACAAAGCTGCCAGAAGCACAAAAGAGTCAGGAGTTGACTGTGCCCAGCAAATCACCTCACCACCTAAGGGTGAGGAGGCCCAAGAAACCATGATGCATGATGCAGAAGTACCATAGGACATGAAGATACCAGATGTTCCCAAAGAACTAAACTCAACAACAACACAAGATACGACAACCACATGAGCGCAAATGGAGAAAGTCCTCCAGAACCTCCGACAATGTGCAGAATTGATGCAGCTCTGCATCACTAGAGAAGAGGTACTGACACTTCTACCCGAAGATCTAAGAGTGAGGATTGCACCAGTGACACATATAGAGGATGAGGTAGAAACTCGTTCAGACCACTCAACGGCCATCTGACTTCCCCTATAGAAGAGATCACCTACTAATGCATCTCCTTTAGCTACAAACCTGGTACAGTGGCCAGCATCGCATATATTTGGGCTAATCAGAGCCTCCACACACACACTAGAGAAAAGACTCAAGGACATCACGAGCTCAGTCGAGCTCACTCGAAAAGAACAGTTAGTTGAACAAGCATGTAGAATAGAGGAAAAATGTGATAGGATCCTAGCCCAGCGTAAACTAGAAAAGGTCCAGGAAAAACTTGTAGAAGCCTGGCCCAAGATCCGAAAGGTTGTGCCCGATTTACCAGAAGCCAGTGAGATACCAGAACCAGAGAAAAAAATTGAATTGGTACAAATGGAATGGACACAGCTCATGACACGCACATAGAAGATACAATAAAAGTTACAACAAGTCCAGTAAGAAGCAGAAAAACAGCCTCGACAACTGTAGGAACAAATGAATAAGATAATATTGCAAGGTAACAATGCTTGAGAGACACTACAAAACATATCGTGGACTGCACCAGAATATTTAAGGAAGTCAGTGATTGGGTGGGTATCATCGCTCGTTGAAATAAATTCTTGGAGGAAGTGCACACAAAGATCCAGGTGCTCAATGAAGATATTGCATTCACAATGGACCCAATCGAGCCACAGCAAAAGTTTGACCAAATTCAGCAGGCCGACAACAAACTAAATTCCCTCTACAAAGCACAGTCCATAGCCAAGAAAGAGTTGCGGGAGTTTCGACCGATGATTCAATCCACCTATATGCAGATGCACCAGGTCGATGAAATAGATGACTCCGAATGGAACTTGTTGGTTGCATCCAGGCCAAAAGAGTACAACAAAGAAATGACCCAACAATTCTTGGCCAAAGCATCACTCCTTACCCAGAAATGGCAGGACAATGTTGAAAGCTTTCACAAAGTAAAGAACAGAACATTAGAGCTCATTCCAGAATTGGGCCCTTTGTTTGAGGAAGTGAAGGAAGAAAACACACAAACAGAAGAGCTCAAAGAGGAGGAAAAGTTGGATAAGGGAAACCAATAGTTTCTCCTGGAGAATGTGGAGGAACCAAATGCTTGACTCGAGGACGAGTCAAGGGTTATGGTCGGAGCCTGTTGGGCCCTTTGTTTTTGAGAAAATAATTGTGCAAGTGTTGGTCACGCAACCTCCATCATAGGCCGGAAGGAAGAACAACAGAAAACAGTTGTGGAAGCTAGTGCAACACCAACTAAATAATAGAATATAGGACATAATATAGTTGTAAAAGGTTTGTTGATTGAAAAAGAATGCGTTAGTCGGTTCAGTCGGGGGATGAGTTCTCTCATTCATTTTTGGTCATTATCTTATATTGTTAGGTTGAATAGCATCTATCAGAGTTATGTCCATGGGAATTGCCCAAGGTTTTCTGTGGTAAATCAAGAAGATTAGTGTTTGTAATGAATGCAACTTGTTGGCTGGGAAATCAAGACTCTGTGGCTGAGAGCCAGAGCCAAGAATCTAGATTGTACTTTTTATGTAATGTTGAGGCTGTAATGTAAGAAAGATCTTTAATGATGACATAAAGAAGGGTTAAATTTTCAAATATGATGTGTCCTTACATTGTTTCTTATGCATTTCATCCTTCATGTATAGCTTCTGAGTTACAATTGTTGCTCTTATGGTTAACTGATGCTCGCAATACCAGTAGGTTTGGTTCTCTCATTTAGGTGTTTCTGATCTGATAATGTTGATTATGTAAGGTCTAAAGTAAGTTCTGAATGCTCTATGGATCCTCTGTAGTCTTCTCCCTACCCTTCCCTATCTCTCTGTCTCAACAACGCTTCAGGTGAGACTTATTCTCTTCGAAGGAGATGAAAATGCCAATGCTCTAGACTACAAAGTGCCTTTTGTTGGTAACTTGAGAAGGACCCTGGTCTGAAAAAACTCACGCCAACAACATATATCCATGTTCCTAGGAGATTTAATCATATGACATATACTCTATATAATCAAGTATTAGAATGGCATCTTTCACACACATAAAAAGAAGCACACACATGCACATGTACATACATTTGTAAAAAAATTGATCCATAAGACGAATAAAGATGTAAATATATATATGTATGTCAAAAAATGTCATGAGTACATAGGTGGGAGAAAATTACTCAAAAATAAGGTTCGGTATACATCATGGGGCTTATTCCCTAAAAAAATATACAAATTTTCCCTCATCACATAAGAGTCTAGCTTATCTAAGCTCAGGGCCTATTGGCCCTGCCATGGTGAACGACAACGTTGGCCAAACACCAAAAAAGATGGACCCAAGTTCGTGGCACCCACACTACATGAGGTTGCATAGAAGGTAGGAGAACCTTGATCTCATCCATAGGTATTGTACGAGTGAGTGCGATGAGGTTGCACTCCACCCGCCTCAAAACTCACCCAGTCTCTCTGGCTGGAGGTCCCCCTGCGGTTGTTGGTATTCTAACTGTTGTTGGTCCCGCCTCTGGTCGAGGACGTCACCGAGTCCTCGTGAAGTCTGTTGGGTGCACTGGTCCCACATCTGTACATAACAAATACATAAAATTCAGTACTCTAATACATATAAAAATGATATATATATATATATATATATATATATATATATATATAAACAATTAAAAATTAAATAAATTTAAAAAACATGTTAACTATCTCTCCTCACTCCTCTCTGCGAGGCACGGGCATGTCCGGATCCCTAGAAAATTTGATTAGAACTTAGGGCTATTCCTCTATTGTTGGAATCTGTCATTCCCACAAGTCAAAAAAAATTGTTTTCAAAGGCCTCTATGGTCATCCCTCCCCCCTGTCGTGGTAGCAATGTTTCCCATATGCATATTGTTGGGAAGGAGTCAACATGCCCCCATACAATATCTCTAGGAATCAAACTAGGCACTCTCAAAGAAGAATAATGAGCAAATAATAGTGTCAAACCTAAAGTTCTTATTGTTGCACTCTCAACACTCTGTCAACTTCCTCTTCATGCATGTGAGCATGGTCGTACTCCAGTTGTATATATGTGCCTCCTGGCACTAAATAACACAATGCATGTGCACCTAGGAAGCCTGGTGAAGGGTTGCAGATCCAACAATCCATCCAATAAGTAGAAATACCACTCTCATAAAAAAACTGGTGATCTTGCGAATTGGCACTTGAGAACCTACCTTCTCAGTGTCGACCTCATAGTACATCCGGATGTAGTCCTCTATGTTAAAAGGCCCAGGGGGGAATGTATGCAGATTTACTGGTTCCCCTCTCCTCGAGAGGCCAATCAAGAAGTAAATGTCCTCAGTCATTGGATTCAACGATTGTTCATCTATCATGAATGTCTCTGCATATGGATGCTAGTAGTCAATCAGGGAATTTAGTAGCCTAGGTTGTGCCCTCATAAATGGACACCGAATTCCACAACCCCCATTGTTTCAATGTGACAATGTCAATAGGGTCGTCATCGACCAGCACATCAATATCATCGTGTTCCCTCTCCCTCCAATGGACATGCATCATGTCCCATGGAAGATAAAAGGGAGTTATCTCTTTCATTTTAAGTCTTTATCCAATATTTTGAGGTGTACACGAGATTGTTTGGTCATAGTCATGTATGTACGTGGGCAGAGTGTTTTTTCCCTGAGTACATATGCGGGTTGTCCTTGGACAACCCGTGTAAATGCATGGCCTCTATTTTTAGGAGAGTGTACCCCCTCAAAAACAAAAATAAATGCATAATAAAGGAATTGAAATGTAAGAGGGATGAGTTTGTACTTACTTGGTCCAAGTGGAAGTTTGTTTTGTCCTCTAAAGCTCCTGGAATCAACTTCTTTAGCAAAGGGGATCTTTTATCCTTTTGGTCAATTTTTAAAATTCAATGGTGAAAATGAGTTGTCAGCTTCTATTTATAGACCTTTTTGGCCCTTTTTCCACTTTTCTGACCCCCTTTGTCATTTTTCCTAGCTTGGAAATCACTTGATTATGTTCCTAAATTTCTTATTGGATTTTATGATACACTTTTCCTTTTGGTTTGGTAACATTTTGGGGGATGGGTCACTTTAAATTTCCTTTGGTAAAAGTCTTTTTTTTTAACTTTTTGCATATAAGTTGGGATTTCACCTCCACTTTCTGCATCTCATTGTCTTTTCCACTTTTCCATAGGATTGATCCCACCGAAGTGCGACACAAAACCTTCATTTCTTCTCTAGAAGTGTTGTTATTAGGTGGTAGAGCCTACTTTTACATGGATTCCCTAGATAGGTCCTTATTGCATTTTGGCGTCCATGCTGTCTGTAATGACCATAGGCTTGGGAGTCATTGTTAGTCCTGTCATGATTACGAGATTGAGACTCATTCGTCTGATGCACCATAATTCTTGGAATCACCCTCGGGACTCCCAAAAATGAGCAAGCTTTGTTGTCTTTCAAGCTCATTTTGATATCCAAAAGAAACATCCAACGAGACTGCATTTATTCTTTTCGATCTTCTCTAGATTAACTGAGAAAAGTAACCTTTTGGAGTCTTGTTTAAGCCCTTTTTAGACTCTCTAAACATGAAAATATTGTCGAGCGATCTTTTTTCCCTTCATGCTCGCCAAACTCAAATTTGAAGGCACGTATGTCCGACGGTAGTTTACCCCTTTTTCAGTCCAGATGGTCAATTGTAGGAATAAAGGTATTCTCTAGGAACCTCATTTCGCTAGAAGAGTATTATTAGGAGAAAGTTTAACCCTTTTTTGGGCCTAAGGGACTAAATTTAGGAAAAAGGAACATTCTCCTTGGTTTTGGTTTTTTCGGGCCTTGGAGATTACTTACGAAAAAGGAACCCCCATGGAGTCCATAGTTAAGCTCTTTTCAGACTCCCTAAAATTGAAAAGATCGTTGAGTGACCTTTTTCCTTCACACTCATTAAAATTGGTCCAGAAGAACATCTATTGGGATGAGTTTACCCCTTTTCCAGCGTGTATATTATTGAGGAAAAATGCATGCCTCGAGATATTTGTCTCGTCGGGAGAGTTCTCCTCAGTAACTTTTATACTTTTTCGAGCTAAGGGGACTAAATTCAGAAAAAGGTTGTGAGTCCATAGTTAAGCTCTTTTCAGACTCCTTAAAATTGAAAACATTGTTGAGTGATATTGTATTTGTCACACTTGTTAAAATGGTTTTGAATAGACATATTTTTGGTGCCAGTTTACCCCTTTTATGAACCGACTAGACTATCTCCGAAAGAGGTACTCCTTGGAGTCTTCTTTTACATTTTTTTAGACTCTCTAAACATGAAAAAACTATCGATCTTACCTTCTATGGGATCATTAAAATTACATTGAAGGGGGTTTCATTGTGTCTTATTAATCGTGTTTTCATCTCTACCTCTTTGGACTAATTTTGGCTCCATGTTTCTCTCAACTGAACCTTTTAAGCATGCCTTATACACAACCCTTGTAGCACTTTTCCTTTGCGACCTGACACCTTGACCCATGGAGGAATTTTCCCTAAGTTTCCTTTTCCTGCAAATGTCTCCTTTCTCTGAACATTAGTGTGCCCCTTGCACCTAGAACTAGTATGATTTCCTATGACACTCGTTCCTCCTTTGTAACGTAGCATTATTCTATTTTTTTTCAAGCTCTTTAAAAAATTGAAAAAGACAAAATAAATTTTAAAAAACCCAAAAAGAGGGGACAATAAATATGTATTCTTTTTTGGTAGCACAATGAGTCTCCCGTGGATCTAGTATGACCTTAGTAATTTGTTCTCGCTACATAGCATTGTGTCCTCCTCTGTTTGGTTACTCTTCCAAACACATGGAGAGATTGTGTTGACTCCTGCATTGTGAACTTATGTCAATGTCATGTTGCCTGAGTCTAATCATCTTTCGTGTTTTTTTCCAAGGGAAGTTTCACCCAACTTGTGTCATCATTTCTACAGTTTATCTCTTGACCTCATGAGTCAGCCATCCTGAAAGTCCAGTCAAGTCCTGATTCAAAATCGATGAAGTTCTCTGCCGGATCATCTAGATCCTCTTGTATTTTCCCAATGAGTCGTTGAATACCTTAGGGTGGTGAATTCATAAACTCACATTGTATTCCTACCCAATTTTTTAAGATCTTAAAGTTGTTGCTTGAGTTATGAAGACCTCATCTCCAGCCATTTGATATTATCGACTTCTTGAAAATGGATACTCTACTTGTATATATTTGATTTTGAGATGTAGATCCACTGTGTATTTCTCACAGATACACTTTATATAGTTATATGATATGGATTTGCAGTGTATTTGATTGGAAGCCATTATTTATTTCATCCCGAGCATGGGTATGCCTGCCTCGGAGAGACAATTGTAATTTTGCAGATGGAACCTCCCAAACTATGGTCCTGGGCTCACTCGATTTCATACATTGGTGAATATTTTGTAATGTAATTCATCCATTAGATGCTCTTACGACCTCACACATTAGGGGGCATCTACTATAACCCTAAATTTCTCTACACATGCATACATGGCCTTCGCCCTCTTACTTGCATTTTTTTCCAAAGCACTACTAAGTTGCTCTTCTTAAAAAACCATTTTTTTGAAGATGTACATTCCCTACACCATTACTTCCCACGTGCATACGCTTTTTGCACCACTATATCTCACATACATATGCATGTTGCACCATTACAACCCGTGTATACTTGAAAAAGTTGCAAAAAATAAAAAGTTGCAAGGAATTTGTTGAGATTATGACCTATTGGGTAGTTTCCATACTAATCCACCTGCTATAGCACGTCACCCAACCGAATAACCATCCTTTTGTCATATAAAATGAGGTGTTAGGGTCTCATTTCACATCTAATTATAAGAACAGTGAAAATCTGCCCAATTTCACTTCACCTCCTTGCCCAAGATATTGTTGCCCTTTTGTGAGAATTGCCTCAACATTACCTCATTAGCCCCTTCTCCCTCCATTTAACCCATTCATTTCCCAAGAAGAGATCAAAAGGTTGAGAGGAGAAGTTCATACAAGGTGCACTTGGATCTTGGTGAAGAGGATCTGGGACCAAGTTCATGGAACGATAACCGACTTTGATTGTAAAGGTATAATCATTGTGTTATTAATAAATGAATTACATTTTCCTGTCTTAAATGATGGTGTCTTGAATACTATTTTTTATTTATCTTTGACATTCTAACAGCTAACCCTAACTTATATATGGAATAACATGCTTGTAGTTTTTTGTTTGTCAATCTTTGGATGCAGGTTAGCCCTAGGAGGAGGCGTGCAGTTAGCAGAACTTCTGAGCACGAGGATGTCATCACCAAACGTGGGATTAGAGGTATAGTTACCTGATCTCCTTTTCCTTGCTTTATTCATATGATTTTTTGTATGTTTTGGGTAGTTTAGATAATTAATTGACTTTTAGACGATTAATCAATCTACCTACATTTTGAACCCTAGTGTAATCATAGGGGGGTTTTCCCGCTAGTGTTATTGGACTAATCGGTAGGTGCGGACACTAACAGATCTCCCTAGATCCACCTAGATCTAGAACAAAACAGGATAGGACATGAATCTTTCCCTAAGTTACGACCATTGAATTATCTAGTAAGGAGGAACAAGTGACATACCTTTGTATCGCTTCCTTAGGTCTCTGTTTCTCCCGATTCGCTCCGGTGCTCTCATGAGGTCAAGACCAAGACAACACAAACCAACCAAAGTGAAGATAGTAGAATGTATTCAATCGTCAACTTATGTGTATGATAAAGGAATTACACAATAAAGTAAGAATGACTTTATGGGAAAAGCACATGCCACTGTATCATATTAATTGAAAGTAGAAGATACAACCTGATCGCCTTGATGTCGCAAGCTTCCTTTCAGTGACTCTTGGTTCCAACACACACACTTTCTCTATCCTTGCATGAAGAAGATCCAATTCCTCTTGATAGACCTACTAGAGTCTCCAAGCTTCTGTTCAAGTTGGGTTCTTCACACAATTCCTTCACTAATTCTTCAATTAATCTTGCTTAACCTTTTCCATGAGAATCCTTTCAATATATAGGAGAGGGTGAGATGGTTACATGGATGAGAATGATCCCACAAAATCAGGGAAGCTAGTAAAATAACAACCATACGAATGCCAACCCATTCTCTAGAAGATCCCCTTCTAGAACCCTCGAGACTTCATCTCTTTTCCAAGCTTAAAAACAAGTTAGCACCCTGGGTATAGAGCAACCTGTGAGAATTTTTCACCTTAGATGAAGGTGGCCTATGAGAATGGGTCATTCTCACACCCTAGGCCATATGTAGCCTATGAAATCACTTTGAAAATATGTTTTCTGGAAGGAGATAAATGCCATTTTTCTCAGGAATGCCCCCCAAAGTATGAGGCTAGAATCAGTGACAGCCGAAATACTTTGTAAACTGCGTGTGTGTGTCGGAAACTAGGAGCGCACCTAATCGAAAACCTGCAAACAACCAAGCATCTACAGAATATTATACTAGTTATGAGGTAGGCATTCCCATACTCAGATCATAGACAGATGACATCATAAACATAGGTCATGGCCACCAATCATACACCGTGGATCCATGCCGTCAAAATATCGCATAGCCACCAATAATACACTGTGGATCCATGCAAGAAGATTCAAATTAAGATGATATAGCTACGAGACATACAAAGTGGATCTATGTGTCAGAAAATTATACCTATTCCATCGCAACCTGGATCAAAGAGATGAGACCCAGGGTCTTCAATCCCGTCACCTGAAAGTATGAATCTAACCATGTGATTACATGTGTTGAAGTCAAACATGATAGAAACCACTTGATTACTGATCATTGATGAAACCGTTAATAAGTGTGAGGGAAATCACCATTAATGTCAATGACTCCCAAGGTACACTAGTACAATCCACCGAATGTGAATAAATGAGTTGAGGTTGAACATTTGACAGAATCTCCCGATCAGGGGTCAATGATGAAAACCCATTGTCGAAAGTGAGGAAACCCGCCATTGAGGCATGCAAGTTCCAAGGTACCAAATAATTTCTAAGTCTTTTTTCCGGATAATGAGTTGGAGTCGATGGAACAAAACTCGTCACAGGAGGGCCTTGATGTATCCCCCATCAATGACATGAAATGAGTAACATATTTTGAAGGTGAAACAGAGTATGATGTAAGTTGAACTGGACACAGGGAAAGCCGACATGGAGAGAATGGACAACTGCAGATGGCTGACTCAATAGAGGTTTTATATGAACTTATCTTGAACATATGAATGACACAACCAATGATTTGGCAACATTGAATCAGAGATGACTCAGGATATGAACTTGTAGCAAATCGTATGAGAGACAAATGGATTTCCCAAACCAGCTTCAGATAATGAATAAGGGGGTGTCATGTTCAAGAGCGACACTTACTGCGAATAATATGAATACGAAAACACATCCCTTTCCCAAATTTCCCCCACCATTTATGGCGAGTACCTCTTTATTTTTACGCAAGCTTGAGGAGGATAACATATGCTTGTTGATGTAAGCTCATCCTTTGGATGAGTCCTTCGGAGTATGTTTAATGAACCCTAGGAAGGAGTGGTTCGGTCCCACTACGGGTCTTTCGATGTTTGTTTAACGAGTCCAAAGATAGAAAACTTGAAGGTTTTTCATGATTATAGAGTCTGGAAAAAAACTCAAAAGAGAACTCTCTCAGTTCCTTTTTTGTAAAATAGTCTGATGAGACCGAAAAAGAGATAAATTATCGCCCAACAGATTCTTTCTTCAAATACTTTAATGAACGTGAAAATAACAAGGTCTCTCGACAATCTTTGCATGTTTAGAGAGTCTGAAAAGAGCTTAAAGAGGACTCCAGGGGGTTCCTTTTTCGTATAACCTTGTTGAGCCCGAAAAAGTGATAAACGTGTGCTCGATTATGTTCTCATGTATTTTCGAGCGTGAGAATGGACAAAGACCAAGCTCGAGGTTTTGTGCAAAAAACCATAAAAAAAAACTTAAACATGCGATGAAAAAGAGAAAAAATTTGTATCCCTGTATATGGACGTCGAAGTCGTTATGTCTGCAAAAAGTCACACTCATAGGGGTATTAGGCATTAGGTTTAATAAATAAAACAATTATAAAAACCAACAAAAATGGTAAAAGTAAATATAAGTGGGTAAAATTTCTTTTTACCATAGTCATTGTAACTTTGCCAAGATTTTAGCCCAAAACCCCTCTTTTGCCCTTGAATTTCGACGCTCAATTGTGGAAGGTACGAGCAACCATTTGGAAAACCGTCTTCGGTAGTGAGGTAAGATCCTTGTCTTCTATCTTTTCATGGTTCAATTTTTCATTTTCATTGGTAAAATTCAAGTTTTTGAGCTTGTTTTAGGGCTCAAATTTACGCTCAGGCATTCTCACAGGCTAGCCATACGGGACCTACGAGAATGCATGATTTTTGCAAGTGGCCCCAAAGGCACCTGCAAGAACCTCGCATTGTTCCAAAGGGGAACCTGTGAGAACCACAAAATGGAAAATTTCTTTAATGTTTGCTCAATGAAAAATGTACCAATGGCTGAAGAGAGTTGTTGACCTTCTTCTTATGGTTCTTGTACAGGCATTTGGCTGTCACCATGGTTCTGGAATGGCATGAAAGAGAGCATGAATAAGATGATGCTATTGTCGGGAATAATCCAAGCACCATTGCCACTTTGCGAGACTGTGGTCTCCTAAAATTCTTTCGGATCCCAGGCATGAGGGCCCAAGTCAGGCTGTTGGAGTACCTCGTTCATATGTGGGACGTGGACCAACAAGTATTCCACGTCGGGGTCCACACATTGTCCTTGGATATCGAGGATGTTTATTTCCTAACAGGACTGTCATGGCATGGGTACCATGCTAGCATGACTGGTAACCGAGGTGGTGGGTTGCTTATGAGTGAATACTATCATCAGTACTGTGTTCTAGAGGCAGAAAGGAGAAAAGGAAAAGTGGCCATTTGGGGGGTCCAGGACTTGACCTTTCGCACTATTTTGTTCACCATTTCTCGTATGGTTGGGGGCGTTGCTCCACACATGGCTCTCCAGAGCTACTTTCAGTATGCCATAGAGTGTACTAAGCCTCGGGTCTTTAACTGGTCAGACGCAGTTCTTCGTAGTGTGAAGAGGCAGTTGACTAAATGCAAGAGAGGCGACCTGAAGCAATTTGGGTACGGGTCATTGTTGGTGTCCTTCTTTCTTGAGAGGGTTACCTTGTTGAGGTTGCAGGCTGAGTGGGGTTTACCGGCTCCAGAGGATCCAAGGATGCTGAGGTGGTGTAACCTCATGGCCTGACATGTAGTTGGGCCAATCATCAAATACAATGATTCCTTCTTTGACTGGTTGCGACCACAGATGTTGATGGTCGATGATTATGCCTATGTCGGGTTGGACTTCCGAGGGGATCCAGACTTGGCCCTTCCTAAGGGTGCTCAATGGGGATATCTCGGTAAGAAGTACATATTTTTTACTTTTTAAATGTTTTGTTTTGTGAATTTTATCATATGCAAATGTTTTTATGTTTGTCCAAGGTCTAATTACAAAACTTCTTTTTTGATGACACGGACATGGGGCCTTATCAACCTCCGAGTACTTCTCCTATTCAGTGATGAGGAGAGGTGGCTCCAGTGCCACAATGGGATGCTGAAGATTATGTGGTAGTGGAACAAAACTTAGAGGGTTTGACTACAAACATTCCGAACATGCCTCTTGGAGAGGTCTCGCGACGTTATCAACGTCATACAGTGGGCGTGTCAGAGTCTATTGGTCAACTGCTTTTTAGGGTTTCCCGAGCAGTCATGTGTTATCATGAACATCATCCATGACGTTACTTTGTAGAAGCTATGAGCTTCAAATTTTGAAATTTTGGTACTCGAACATAAAATAATTTTGTAAAAAACTTTTTGATCGTTATATATACATACGGCTTCTACCGGCTTATCTTGTATTGTGTGATACTTGTGATGCGATTGATTTATAAATGATCCAAATGTCTGCCTAATACATATTTATATAATACATCAATTAATGTATTTAGACATCTAGGAATATGTTGATACTCAATATAATCAAAATAACGTTCTAAGAGGCGAATTCGCAAATATACCCTTAACAAAGTAGGATTTCAAATAGCATAGACATTACTTAACTGTAGTACTACGAGCTACGAATCGAGTCGTACAACCAATTGAAGGATACCAAGTGAGATAGCATCAATCAACAATTCGATAATGGCGCTATAATCTGCAATATTGTTGGTCGCACGACCGAGGCACACACCTCATAGAGTGATAAGTTCATTTGTAGGGGCGTAAATTGCCCACGTAGTATAAGCGAGGTTCTGAGTACTATGGATAGTGCCATCAGCGAAGACAATGTGGGGTAGTGAAGACTCTGACATCTAGAAACCAAACACAACGTAACATAAGGGTAGAGACCAAATAATGAAAAAAACATACTACAGTAACACACAAGAAGTATGATACAATAAAATACAAGTTCTCGTGCACAGGTGATCTTATGCATAGTACTTATTTAAGTACAACCCATTTCTGGGTTCACTCAAAGGGATACCATTGTAATCTACTAACACGTAAGCTCCTTTCTCCAAAACTCGTCTAACGATATAAGGACCTCGCCACATGGCTTCGAATTTTCCAGCTCCTAGCATATCTCGATCTTGTTCATACAGGAGAACCAAATCTCCTTCAGAGAAAACGTGAGGCTTGACATGTTTGTTGTATTGGGCCTTGTCATGTTTCTTCTGGGCTTCTATGACTAGGGTAGCATCGCGTCGAGTTTCATCTAATAGCATGATATACAATAGACGTTCTTCCTCTACAGAAGTGCCTGGTAGGATTTTGATGGCTAGTTTTAAGGAGGGTATCTCACATTCAATCGGGAGGATGGCTTCTAGACCATAGACTAACCGGAAAGGTGTAAACCCAGTAGTGGACTTAATGGATGTCCTGTAAGCCCACAATGCTGAAAATAATATTGTGTGCCAACTTGTTTTGTGAATCCCTATCATTCGTCGAAGCATGGTTATGAGAACTTTATTAATCGCTTCGACTTGGCCGTTGGCTTGTGGGTAATAGGGTGTTGAGTTTTCATGGTGAAGACCCAACTTTTCAGTGAGTTCAGGCATCATGAAGTTTCTAAAGTGGCTACCGTTATCAGTGACGATAGCCTGAGGAACACCAAAATGAGCTATGATGTGATTGAAAATGAATAATGTTGTGGTCTTTCCAGTATTTTCAAATGTCAGCATCGCCTCGACCCATTTCGTAAAATAATCTACGGCTATAATAATGTATCCATGCCCCTAGGCTGAGTGGGGGTGACATGTCATGAAATCGATACCCCATTTTGCAAAGGGACCAACGGAGACCACAGGGTGAAGAGGAGCAGTATGTGATCGTATCTTATGATTATAGGTCTGGCAAGCATGGCATTTTTGGACGGCGATTATGCAATCGTTAAATAAAGAAGGCTAAAAATACCCTGCTCGTAAGATCTTCTGGGCAGTAGCATACCCAGACATATGACCACCACAGGATCCAGAATGGCAGTCATTTAAGGCTTTCTCAGCTTCGTCAAACATGAGGCAGTGTTGAAAAACTGATTCAATCCCATGACGATAAAGAGTATCCTCGAGGATAATATATTGATGGGCTTGGTAGCGTATTCGACAACGGTTAGTACTAGACAAATTGGGTCGAAAAGTCTGGGTTTGGAGATATATGATGATATCGTCATACCAAATATCATCGGAACTAATTAGGAAAAGGGATTCATCAAGTAATGAATCAGTTGCTACATTTTCCATTTGAGAATAGGGAAAGTCACATATCAACTCGGAAAACACTAAGGAATTCTTGGACTTAGCTCATTCGAATTCCAAGTCAAACTCCTAGAGTATCATGATCCATTTGGAGTATTTTCCCCCTAGCAATTGACATGTGAGAATGTGTTGCATAGGGTTGCAGTTAGAAATTATCATAGTCTTGCGAGAGAGGATATAGTGTCGGAAACGTTGAACTGCTTGGACGACTACCAAGGCCAGTTTTTTGACATGTAAATACTTGGTTTCGGTAGGAATTAGACTTAAAATCAAGTAATAGATAACATGTTCATCATGAGAATCATCCTCTTGGACGAGAACCATAGCGATGGTGTAATCCGAGGCTGTGAGGTCGAGGAAATAATCGCGACTGTAATCGGGGGGGAAGAGAAGTGGAGCACGTGTCAAGGACAGTTTAAAATCTTTGAAGGCTTTGTCTGTGATGGTATCCCATACGAACTCAAACCCCTTTTTGAGGAGTCGCGTAAATCCAAGAGTTATCTCGACGTAGTTCAGGATGAAACGATGAAGAAAGTTTGCTTTCCCTTGCAAACTTTGTAACTGGTGAAGTGTAGAAGGAGGAGGGAAATTGAGAATTGCCTCGACCTTTAAAGGATCTACCCTGATCCCTTGACGTGAAACAATAAATCCTAGAAGTCGGCCGGATTCTACGCAGAAAACGCATTTGTGAGGATTCAAGCGTATATGGTAAAACCGACAGCGGATGAAAATGGCTTGGAGGTGGATTGGATGATCGACTCGGTGCATGGAATCAGCGGGTAAGTCATCAAGATATGGTTGAACGATGTGCTTGATATCATGGAAGGCATAAGACATAGTGCGTTGAAAAGTTGTGCCAGCATTCTTTAGACCGAAAGGAAGTTTTCGATAGGCAAAAGTGCCCCAAGGACAAATAAAAGAGGTTTTGTGTTGATCCTCAAGAACAATATTGATTTGATTATATCCAGAGAAACCATCCATCAGAGAGAAGATTTTGCTTCCGGCGCAATCGTCGACAATCTGATCGACGAAGGGGGTAGGAAAGTTGTCTTCAGGACAAGCTTTGTTAATATCCCTATAATCAACGCATACGAGGATTGTTCCTTGTTTCTTTTCGATCAGGACAAGATTGGAAACCCAGTCAGTGAGGGCCACCGATTAAATAAAGATGGATTTAAGAAGTTTCTCGACTTCGAGCTTGATAGAAACTGCTTTACATGGGTGAAATGGACGAAGGCGTTGCCGAACGGGTTTAGCGTCGGGGTATGTATTAATCTCATGTATCACAATGTTGGGGTCGATACTCGACATTTATTCATAGCTCCAAGCGAAGACGTCAAAAAATTATTTGAAAAGTGACTGGTAGGTGACAATTTCATCAGGGGAACATGAAGCTTCGATATGCACATTTTCGACAATTCCAGGTTTGATGGATATGTCGAGGGGAATAGTAGGTGAGATATTGCTTAATTTCCCTTCAGAAAACACATCATGTGTGGACTCGGGAAAGGTTGAAATGACAACAATGGTCGACGGGGTCGAGATCTGTTGGTAGCTCTCAATGGTGTGTTGTTCCAGGAAGAGGATAGAACGGTGATGTCCATCGTTCCAAGGGGTGTCTTCCATGACAGACATAATCATCTTGTCCATGGGAAAAATGACGCAGAAAGGATTTGGAGATAAATATCCAAGAGAGGGGGTAAAAGCGGTCGCCGATTGAATGGGTTGATAGGCAGATTTGACCAGACTTAAAGGCATTTTGTCGCCGTAATGAAGATGATAGTTGAGGTCGGGTACCATCCATGGGTCGTGAGACGCAGGGGTTCCATGAATCGAGGTGGAGATCATGTTGATTGAAGTGAAAAATGAGTGTGGAACATAGGGTGGGGGAATGGGGAAGGTACCCATTAACGAAGAGTCTTTGAGAAGACCTACACCGACGTTCTTGTAACCCGGTGGGGTTTTGGCGATGAACGGTATGTTGCCAGTACATGTATCTGAGTTAAAGAAGGATAACTGGTCGACGGTAATTACCTTTCCTTGATGTGGGAAACGTACAACATGAAAAAGAGTCGACACAAGTGCGCGCATGGAATTGATCCAACTACGGCCAAGCAAAATATTGTAATCGAGAGGAGCGTCAAAGACTTCCACTTTGACTTGGATCGTTTTTCCTTCTAGCATGATTGGAAATGAAGGTAGGACACTGTAAGGCTTAAAATTGGAGCCATTGAAGGCTTTGAGTGTGTTATGGGATTCATTCAAAGAGGGAGAGTTGATGGCTTTCCAGCAGGTAACAGACATGACACACGTCGAGGCACCCTTGTCGATAACGGTTCTACAAATGTTTTTGTCAGAGACAATCACGTGGATTTGGAATGCGAGTTGAGGGGGTAACCTTGGAATGTGATCTTCCAAGTAAAAAATTATTAAATTCATATCTGTCGGCTTGATTCCACCGATATCTTTCAATAGTGCCTTCCGTTGTGTGGGACAACTTTGAAGGACTTCAAGGGCTGACATTGCGGAAGGTGCTTGGGCTAGATATTCAACAATGTTGTAGTTCTGGGTAGCACGAGCATGAGGATTGAAGGCCAATTTCCAAACGAATCCTTTTGGAGGGGGGCGAAGAACTGTGTCATGGCTTGGTCGTTCGAGATGAAGAGGACCGTTGGTAGGTGGAGTCATGGGAGATGGTTGGACCAATGAAGGAGGTATAACATCAACCTTCTCCTTAGAGGGAGAATAATCTTTGGCTCGAGTGGTAAGTGCAATGTCATTCTTCTTTGAATCACCAGTACACATTAATACATAGGATGTAGTGGAAGGGGGAAGGTTGGTCATGAATGACCAATTGGGCCTGTTGTTGAGAGGGGAAGGGTTGGGACAAAACGGCCGGAGTGGGTAGTGTTGGAGCCCCTTGAAGGAACTTAGTAACTTCGGCATGTCGTGAACAATCCTTCATGTAATGATCATCACCACAGATAAGACAAGGGTATCAAGGTTTGTGCTTATCCCTATCATCAACAGGTGGAGTTTTGGTTCTCTCTTCTTGCGAAGTATTTTTGTCCTCCTTGTTCTTACCCTTTCCCTTTCTGGATTTGTTTTTACCAGCTGGGGTAGATTGAATCGCATTTACCTCAGAAGTCTTGTCAGTGGGAGGGGTAGGAGATGGAGCATTTTGAACATTAGAAGAAATGGGTTTGGGGTTGTTGCTTGAGGTGGAATGTGGTTGGGCGTGGAAAGTGCCAATCACACCGTCAGTTGCATGAGAAGAAGTTGGAGTAGTTGAAGTGGTGGAACTGGAAGGATGAGGTGCGTCGGGGAGTAAGTCATAAAGAGTACATTTTTGTGAGTAAAAAAAGTCAAGGTATTGAGCACGAATTATGGCCTGTTCTTCTATGACAACTCCACCCATGGAGATGTCACGACCGATGTCCTTCACAAATGATTTTGTGAAATACTCTGCCAACAACTAATTGGGAAGTTCGAGTTTGATGAGACGTCGTCTCCATCACCACTCATGAATGTGATCGGATATATGAGTGGCTTTTCTTTGTTTGAAAGAACTCAAAATATCAGTCCCCGTTTCATAACAGATCAGTAAGTGGTAGTGGGTGAGGAAATCCATAGCTAGGGTGTTGAATTCGATGAAGAAACCTCATGGTAATTCTATATACCACTTCACGGTAGAACCTGTGAGAGTTCTTTGAAAAATACATAAATGAATAGATTCATCCATCAAGGAGTTGGATGAGCACCAAAGGTGAAAAGTCATCATGTGATTGTTCGGGTCCTCTCCCGCTTTGCCATCGAATTTAGGGATGTTAGATGGTATCTTGGTTGGTATAGCGGGCCATTGGGGAGAGTGATGGATTGGATCATTTAAAATCCTCGACAGATCCAGGAGGTCCAAAGTGGCCAAGAAGGGTAATTGTCTATTCACATGCGGGTACTGGTGGATTTGGGGAGGGAGTCTCTTCGGCAAACCAGTGGGACCATAAGCAATCTACATATAATGCGAAGACCTAGGCAGATTCGGTGGTTGTTGTGGAGGAAAGTAGCTCATGGGATTGTATCCTTGAACAGGGACGTGAGTTTGAGAATTCAAGCCCCAAATAGGATTGGACATACCTGGATATGGTTGGCCTATAGTAGGGGGTATAATGGATGTAGCTGGAAGTTGTTTCCCCCCAGTCGATTGAGGATTATGTTGTATCAGATGGTTCCAATACTGGTCCAAGGATGGAGGTATGTTTTGTTCGTAGGGTGGGGTCGGTGGGGGTTGTCCTCTAATTGGGGGTTGAGTTCCAATGGGGGGTTGTGTTCCAATTGGGATGTGTGTTCCAATAGGGATTTTCCCTACAAGGGGGGGTTGAGTCAAACCTCCTTGGTGAAATTGTCCACCAACAGGAATTTGGTAATTTGGTGTGAACGACGGAATGGTTCCACTAGGATTAGTGCCGCCGATAGAGGATGGAAAAGGTCCTTCTAAAGGGGGTTGAGGAAGTGTCAGAATGAAACTGGGAGGGGAGTTCCCAGAAGAGGAGGGACCACCAGGAGTTTTGGATGGGGTTTGCATAGGAGTGGGAATAGAAGCATTCAACGCACGGTATCCGGGTGGAAGTGTCGGGGTGACACTAGGTGAGAGCGGTGTGCCAATGGGGTCTTGACTAGCTGCTATAATCTCGGTGTGAATACTCATAGTATCTGTGTAATGGAGCATTTCTAAAGGGAGGGTCAAGATGTGGTCAGGTTGCGAAGCTTCTGTACCAGGAAAATAATAAGCAGTAGTAAAAGGCATTGTGTCTGGGTCATAGGTTTTGGGGAACATAGGTGAGATGATGATTTCAACGCCTGCTCCTGAACCAAAGAGATCCCGTCTAAAAATGACAGTAGACCAAAAATGATCTTGTCCCTCATGTCCTGGAAAAGGTCTAGTCGGTGATCCAGAAGACAAAACAACTAAGTCTCCAGAAGAATTCACTCGCATAATACGTCTCTCAGAATTGGGGTGAAGTCGAAAGTCCTCTCGAGAATTGGTAATTCAGAACCGTTCTAGAGATTCGGTTCTTTCCATGTGTGGAGTGGTGACATCTTGGACTTCACTCTGTTGAGGAGAGCCCTCTGGTGAGCTTGTAGGCAGGGGTTGAGAACCTTCCAGATTTTTTGGAGGTAAGCCCTGCATTCTACGTGAACGACGTGGAGGGTCTATTATGAATGAGTTACAACCTTACGAAGAAAATCCTATGGTCAACTTGGGTAAACAAATAGAATGTGCTAGTAAAAATTCTAGGAAACAACACCAAGAAAACAAAACCTTCTAATTCTGAAGTTACTAGTTGGTGATGAAATCCAACGTCGCAACAATGAGACGAGAAAGTGTTGGGCTAGGGTGAAAAAGTTATGTTGACGACCTGCTTAACGGACTTACACCCTGGTGCAAGATCCCACACATAATCGTCAGTATACCCTCCAAGGAGCCCGAGTGAGTTTGGCCAACATCGATTCCAGGTACCGTGAATACTTTCCCCTTCACAGTCACCTTGTGTAATATCCTAAGAATATAGGCCACTAAGGTTACCACCGACAACAATAGAGCCTAGAGGGATAATCAACATTTCGATCCACACACAAGGGTAGGGTATCTAGCCTGAAATCAACTTGAGAGGCTTCCACTCATAATTGTGGGCATACCTCCAAGTGACCCCCGTAATACGTGCAATCTCTACATCGATATCAACAAAGCGAGGTGAGTAACTCTATTAATATCAATGCAACCTCGGGTTTGACCCTTGTGTGAGAAGGGCTTCCTAGGAAAAAATGTTGTAAATGGAATTTGACAGTCCTTAATACAAGATGTTATTGTGTGTTTTGTGCTTTGGAGAGTGTATCTCTCTGCCTATTCCAAATCTCTAGCCTAGCTAACTGTTGGTGTAATAGAGTCCTAGAAAAGAGTTACTAGTTAAATTTTAAAATTGCGCAATATTATTAAGGGTTGTTGTTACTCAAAGGAAATGGAGATGAAACTGATGTTGTGTGAGACTCTAACATAGCAATGCATAGATAGGAATGAAATATATCAATTTTCGTTCGATGAATCCTATGTACAGGAGGGAAAGAGAAGTGTTCCGGAACAATCTTGAACTACGATATACAATCTTATTTAAAATGCAATCTTCAACGAATCACATAACAATGACAATCCTCTATTGGTTCTATTTCAACAACTGATTTCCAATATTTTCAAAATGAAAATGATTTTAAAAGGAAAAATGTTTTTTACTTTTCAAAAAGAACCACACCATGGTGGTGAAACTAAGGAAAACCAATAACTAATGAATAAGCAATAAACAAAACCCAAACCAATCTTTCAATGGAGAAAAAAATGACAAGCAAACAAGACTAGTCTTTTCAATTGCATGAGAACAATGATTTTCCAAGTAATGAGAAAATGAGAAATACAAACAATCCCAACTTTCAAACCGATCATCGGTTCCTAACCAAACAAGTACTCAGATTCCAGGATTAGAGATTATATCCTTGTTAAGAAAAGTCAAGAGATGAGAGTTGAGAAAAATATGGACAAGAAGAGCCTTTGATTTTCGAAGATTGATCGTGCACAAAATACAAAGTCAAGAAACAATCAACCAGTGGCCTAAGAATTTCTTATCAGACACCTATACAAATCTGGGCATCTGAGCATACAAAAGCCTTAATTCAAAAAAATTTAAAAATGGGTTCGCAGGCTATTAGTAATGTACAGTGCGAGAATGGAGCATTCTCATAGGCTGGCTTCAAGCAGAGTGTGATAATATCACAATGGAATGAAAGGAAGAGTGCGAAATCAAGGGGTTCTCGTAGGCCACTGAGGGGTTCAGTGCGAGAAGGCCTGAAACTAGGCAAAATTTTGGAAAAAGACAAAAATTTTGAAGGGACTTCTAGACCGAGAGAGTCTGTCAGAGTTTCCTGAAGACTCAGATATTGATAGAAATGAAGAAAGGTAAGGCAAGAGAAAATGGCCAAGGAAAAACACTAAAAACCACTAAAAAATGGGTTGCATCCCCAGTGGAGTCGCCAATTTTGTTATCGAACTAATCGGTAGGTGCGGAAACTAATAGATATCTCTAGATCCACCTAGATCTAGAACAAAATAGGACAGGGCATGACTCTTTCCCTAAGTTACGACCATTGAATTAGCTACTAAAAAGGAACAAGTGGCATACCTTTGTATCACTTCCTTAGGTCTCTATTTCTCCCACTTCACTCCAGTGCTCTCATGAGGTCAAGACCAAGACAACACAAACCAACCAAAGTGAAGATATCAGAATGTATTCAATCGTCAACTTATGCATATGATCAAGGAATTACACAATAAAGTAAGAATGACTTTATGGGAAAAGCACATGCCACTGTATCATATTAATTGAAAGTAGAAGATACAACCTGATCGCCTTGATGTCGCAAGCTTCCTTTCAATGACTCTTGGTTCCAACACACACACTTTCTCTATCCTTGCATGAAGAAGATCCAATTCCTCTTGATAGACCTACTAGAGTCTCCAAGCTTCTGTTCAAGCTGGGTTCTTCACACAATTCCTTCACCAATTCTTCAATTAATCTTTCTTAACCTTTTCCATGAGAATCCTTTCAATA
>SNQJ01S0010808.1:86904-133741 GCA_010110895.2 Picea sitchensis | reverse complement strand
CCCTCCTTTTATAGGTTAGGAAGAGCTAGGGTTTTAGTCGAACTCTCGGCCATACATGGCGGAGAGTTTCAGTTAACTGACAAAAAGCCCCGAGTCTCGGCGGAAACTTCCCTGATTTTTTGCATTGTTAGGTACTCGCGGGCTGTTTTAGGCTAGCCCGCGGATACCCGCGTGCACTAAGAGGACAGCAAGCGGATGCCCGCACCCAATGAGAAGTTAGGGCGCGGGTTGCTTGTTTTGAGTGGTTTTTTGAGGAGTTACTCAGCATGGCTTTGGCTAGGAAGAGGCATGAGTTGGCCTGATGCCAGGTAAACCTGTATGGTGCATTTTAGGGTTATAACAATCAAACACCGATGTTCCATTATCTATGTAATGCATGATCTACCTTCTAGTGGTTATATTGATTCTGAAGGACCTACTCTGAAACCAATTGTTGGAATATTCACCAATACTGAGAGGGGGGTGAATGAATATTTAGCACTTTTTACCATTTTTAATCACAACGTGTAAATATTAAATTTTTAAAAATGTATTACTTATGATTGCATTCAATATATCATAAACATATAACCAAAGATACACAATACACAAGAATTTTATGTGGAAACCCAAATGGAATAAAACCAAAAAATGATTTTTAATATATATCTTGAAGATTACATTCACCAGAAGAACCAAATTCCAAAATTCTCTAGCACCAACTGGAAGGAGGAACCATACCCCTTTTTATAGGCTCCAACCTAAACTAAGCTACAACTCCCTAAATTCTCCATCTCCAACCCCCTAGTTTACAATATCCAACCTGAAGGAAGCTCCAACTCCCTAGATTCTCCAGCTCCAACTGGAAGGAGGATCCAACCCCCTAGTTTTATGAGCACTAAATCAAAGGAAACTACAACTCCCCTGCTAGCACCAACCTACTATCTGAAGACACCAATCTTCACGTGCACCACCCAACCTCCCAAAAATATAAATGAGAGATTCAACCTATCACTTTAACTATCATTGATATTGATTTATAATCATCATCATACATATGAAACTCTACCTTTCACTGTAACTATCACTAATATACTGTCACTGATAATGATACATCATCATCATCATAAAAAATAGACTCAAGTTGTCACTGTTAATTTCACTGATATTGATACATCATCATCATCAAAACCATAATCAAAATGTCATTGTTACTTTCACTGATATACATCAAAAATAGGTCCACATATAACCTGGTTCCACATATAAAACCCAACATCACTTATGGAATTTATCTTGAACACCTGTTTGGGACTAGTTTTTGAATTAGTCACAAACCCTAAATTCCAACAAGTATAACAAAGTACATGTAATGAATAAAGGTATAAAACCTATACCCAATATTCTTTGATATCGTCTCTGAAATTACTCCAATTCTTTCTCCTTGAATCGTCACTGGAAAAAAAAATATAGCGAATATGGTAGACCTTCCTGAATTCTATCCTATTATGGAGAGCGACCTTGTACAACATTCTACATGCTCACTATTTGATATATGATTCTTAAAATCACATGCAAAATACTACAAGCTATACATATTATCTCCAATGCAATTTGTCTCATATAATTTGGATACTCTATGAATAAGTTATGATTTTTTTACCCAAAACACCTATTTGAGATTAGTTACAGGACTAGTCAAAAACCCTATCTTCCACAGAGCGTATCTACAAAAGTACAACGACCTAGAAGCTGAAATTTGTATCACAGGTACTTTGATATGTCTTCTCAATAGTCTCCAAGTTTCACTATTTGAATCATTATAGAAAAAAATTATAGTGAAAACTCGAAGATGACCTTTAAAAACATACCTTAGAACACATCATCACAAGACTTCATCTTTTCATGGATTTTATCCCTTCTTCACTTCATATTCTCTATGACATTTGTTGCTAAGATCATGATAAGACATCAAAATATTGAATGATGAAAATGAGAGGTTATTAATTTCTATTTATACTTTTCCAAGTACCTCATTTACTTGACTTTAGGGCTGACTTGTAACTTCTTGTTTGCAAAACACTTTCCTCCTTTACTTGACTTTAGGGCCAAAATATAAATTATTGACCTTAGATCTAGGGATTCTTGACCATACTTCAGGTCTTCATATTTAAGAAGGTATAACTCCTCAACTGTGAGGAATCACATGGTGTGCCACCAATCGTTGGAGACGTCTTGACAAGGATTGTTAATCAATGGATGTTTTGCATGCATTTTCAATGTCCTTCATACTCTTTTTATTCAATCAACTTTGGGTTTCATGACCACACCTTTGGGGATTCTTAACCACTTAACCACTTGACCATATTTCCAGGGCTTCGTGTATACTTCTTCAAAGCGTATTCTTGTGTTTCCCATGCTTAAATATACACCATAAGGGGACCACTTTGGAGACTTATTCAAATACACCCATCACTTATAAGGGCTTTTGAACTTCTTCTAGTGTTGACATCAATGAAAACCAACTTTCCAATATTATTTATCATTTCTTGTAAGGGTTTCATAGTTTAAAAGAAACTAGGGAGAAACCTCCTTACAAATTTCATTTTCCCAAGGAAAGACTACATACATTTTTTGTTATGGGGGAATGATATCTTATAGATATATTTAGTTATTTCATGTTCTATCATCGTTCCTTCTTTGGAGAAAATAAATGCTAGGATATTTCCTTCGTTTACAACAAATGATTTCTTGATATTCAAAGAAATTCCATACCTTTTGCATCTGTCAAAGATATTCCTTAAGTGGCAGACATGTTCCTTATTGTCTTTGGAAAAAATGGTCACATCGTCAAGATAAAATACCACACATTTTCCAATTAGTCCCCTGAAGGCCACATCCATGTTTCTTTGGAAATTTTTTCCTGCATTGATCAATTTGAAAGGAATTTTTCAGTATGAATAAGTTCCCCACTTCATTCTGAATGTAGTCATTAACTGGTCATCATAGGAAAATAGGACTTAATTATATCCTAACAAACCATCTAGGAGAGGTAGCATCTCAGAGAAAAAAACACATTGCAAAATGTGTTCCATAGGAGGTAAAGGATAGTTGTCTTTATTTGAGGCCCTATTTAAATTTATAAATACAACACATACTCTAATTTATCTATTTTTCTTCCTGGCAGGTACTAAATTGTAAATCCACTGAGTATATCTAATAGATTTAGTTATTTCAGGTTCTATCATCATTCCTTCTTTGGAGAAAATAAATCCTAGGAGATTTCCTTCGTTTACAACAAATGATTTCTTGGTATTCAAAAACATTATATACCTTCTACATATGTCAAAAATACTCCTTAATTGGCAAACATGTTCCTTATTATGTTTGGAAAAAACTGTCACATCGTTCAGATAAAATACCACACATTTTCCAATCAGTCCCCTGAAGGCCACATCCATGGCTCTTTGGAAATTTTCTCCTGTGTTGATCAATTTGAAATGAATTTTTCGTTATGAATAAGTTCCCCACTTCATTTTGAATGTATTCATTAACTATTCATCGTGGGAAAATAGGACCTAATTACGTCCTAAGAAACCATCTAGGAGAGATAGCATCTTAGAGAAAAAAAAACATTGCAAAATTTGTTCCATAGGAGGTACATGATAGTTGTCTTTCTTTGAGGCCCTATTTAAATTTATAAAGTCAACACATACTCTAATTTATCTATTTTTCTTCCTAATAGGTACTAAAATGTAAATCCACTGAGTATGTCTGATAGGAAAAATGATCTTGGCAACCAACAATTTATTTAGTTCTTGTTTCACCATAGGTTCTAGATTAAGACACATTTTCCTTAGCTTTTGTTGAAAAGGCTTGGAATTGGGATTCATTGGTATGATGTGTTGAATGATATTTGTATAAAAAAAATTCAAGTTGTATGTCCAAGAGAAAATGTCCTTGTATTCTTAGAACAATTTCATGAAGGCTTGTTTTTCAGTTGGGGAACAACTTGCACCTAGATTAACAGTCTGAGGGTTATCATTAGTTCCCAAATTGATCACATAATAATGCATAGATGAGCTATTTGTTTTACAATTTGTGACGTTTTTAAACTTATCTTGTAAGTGATATATCTTCTCTAACCTCACCATTGGCTTCAGGATAATATTTGTTTGATTCCTTTTGTCCTCAATTGATCGTTCTGGAGATAATTGAGTTTGACAATTTAGATAATGTTGTTCTTCATCAATAGTTGAATCTTTAAAAGTATCCTTCATATGTAAGAAGTTGATGATATTTTGATCACCTTCAAACACCCTCTAATTGGTTACATTATTAGGAATTGAGGGCATGTACAATAATTCTATGGAAAAGGTGTCAGGAATGATACCTTCAAACGGAGATAGTTTAGATGCAATGTTAGCCAATAAATATGCATCATATTTTAAAGAACGGGGAATAGGAATGATATTGAATGCATCAAATTTTTTAACTAGTTCACATACCTCTTTTTGGTAATGTTTGAGATGAGTGGAAATGCAGTGAATATTATTTCACACCTGTCTCATTATAATTTTAGAGTAACCAAATACCTTCAACATCCTAAGTTTAAAATCAAATTATTTTCTTAATCCTTGTATCAAAGTTTAATATTTAGTAGTATTATTGGTGCACTAGAATTCAAGTCTACATGCTATTAAAATCCACTTACCCTTAGGGTATTTAATAATGCAGCCAACACATGCACCTTTTTTAGATTTGGATCCATAAAAAAAAGAGTCTACATGTCAGGAGTTACATTGGGTTTCACTTGTGGATCTGTGTTATTTTAACATCCTTATTAATATTGTCAATGGGATTAATATTTACATTAGGGTTATTATTTGGTGTACCTAGTATATTAAATTCAATCTCAATAATCCAAGTGCAATGAAGGATTTCAGATTTTTTGGTTGGTTCCACATGAGGTGATATTTCAATAGTGAAATCACCAAAGAAAGTATTTGAGCTATAATTTCTAAAAATTGAGTGATTAAACATAAGTATCTCATTTGAATCATTGAGGTATGTAACCATATATTTCATGTACCTCTCCCTCTCAACCTTTATTTGATTTTACTTTCTAATGTGAGGAATCCAAAGACAGGACCAGTTAGTGGAAAAATATTAATTCAACATAGTAGACCAATCCCTACTTGATAAAAGTCCATATGTATCAAGGATGTGTACCACAATAATGTATATGGCTTGGTGGAATTTTCAGTTGCAGGTCAATTGTTATCACTGAAAATTTTCCCACAAATGGTTACAGGAATCCGGCATCTCCAAACAACTATTAATTCACCCATGGACCAAAAATACATTTCCAAAAGGCCCAAAACTATACAATCAGCAATAAAATTAGCATGCGCTAAGACTACACAGGGAGCATGCACGCATGCGCCATTCAGAAACACAAAAAAATGCACATGTGCACGATGCGCGACTGTGGATGCAAAAAACCATGCATCCCTCAAAACGACGCATTTATGATATTGGTCAGCCTCCCACCCACTTCTGGTTCAGCTTCCAAGTCGATTTGACATCCAAATCTCGGCTGAATTGGCTGGGTGGATGGTAAAAGACCTAAGGGTGCCCTAAATGGCTTCTTATTCACACTAAAAGATGGTTGAATAATGCCTCAAAGTTATGCTATAAAACGAAGCCATGAGTGCACTATATTTTCAAGGAATTCATTTGTATTGTTATGCTGCTAATATTCTCTTGGAGGATCCTCTTTCCTCATCAATTGCATGCTAGCACCATTTCAGTTAACCATTCATATCACCTCTAGATTGGATGTGATTTGGATTCTCTTCACCATTTAATTTTAGTTCCTCACTTGTAAGAAGAGCTCAATATTTGGGGGTCCAAGAGCCCTCCCTTGGAGGAAGAGGGGACCCAAAGTCTCCCTTTCTCTTTGGTGTTTTCTTTCCACTAATATAATCCTTTCCATTGGTGGCATGAGTCTTGTTTGTTTCTTGTTCTAATGTCCTTATGCATTATAGTTTAATTCCTTTTATCATTCTTAGTTTAATTCTTTGCTTATATTTTATGCTTTATTCTTCTAACTCTTTCCTCTACTGCTGTCTTTCCTAGCTGACCCAACTGGGCGTGTAAGCACCCTTATTTTGCTCATTTAGGTGACAAAAGAGGTGCAACAGATTGGCGACTCCACTGGGGAAAGGTATCAATTTCCTACCCCATTTGGGTTTTTTTTTATCTCTTCTTTCTGTTTATTTAACCTACAGGTACCATAACCAGCCCAAGATGACCTACAAAAAGTCAAATTCAAAGCTGAGTTGAGAGAATTTCATTCGGAATTTTTCTTCACGGACGTGTGTCATACGTGCGCGGGTTTTTTAACCCACAGTCGTGTCTTAAGCACACGTGCGCCAAAACCGTTGTCTTTCTCAGTGCCTTCTATGCACCTATGCCCATAAGTCTCTTTCCTTTCGTGCATTGGTGCTCAGAGCACCTCTATCCATTCTGAGGCCCGCGCACCTCTACAAAACAAAACACACATTGTAATATTTTTGTGATTTGTGGAAGGCCCATAGCCTCCTTAAAATTGATTCCATGTGCATTGTAATCTACACCACACTTATATTCCCTCTCCATATAAAGGGATTAGTCAAAACATAGGCACTTAGGGGGTTAAAATCATTATTTTTCCTCTTTTGATTTCATATTTCCACATGGATGGCTTGCTTTGATTAAATTTTAAGTTGGAATCATTTTACATCACATATAAACTTGCATTGGGACCAGAAATTGGATATAAATCATTGAGTATGCTCTTCTCTCACGCCTCAAAGAAATCTTGACAATCAGAAAGAGATTGAGGAAAAATTTCATCTCCCTTAAAAAGACAAAATCTTTAGGAAAGGACAACAACCCCCTCGGGACTCCTCTTAGTTTATTTTTCAAACACATCTTAAAATTGTAACGGGCCCATATTGTTCATTGTGGAGCCTGATTATCTTCCTGATTTATAGGTCTTTTACTTTCAGTCGTGTTTATACCCCATGAAGTATTTACACCCCAGAAGTATGTACACTCTTCCATGCGGGGGAGTGCAGAGGGGGGTACCCCCTTTGCGGGGTCCGGGGGGGCTATCCCCCCGACTGGGGGGTCTGGGGGCAAGCGAGCCCCCAGCAGGGGTTCGGGGGTGAATCCCTTGAAGCAACAATTGCCTTATAAAAGTATATTGTAATTTCATTGTAAATATGGACCGTTCATTATAAGGTCGCAGATCTAACGGTAGAGATTATGTTAGGGATTTTTTCCCTAGAAGGAAACCCTCTTTTATGAGGGAAATGTATTGCAGCTATGGTTGATGGTAATTATTGTATTCTGAGAGAGGAGACTGTGAGAGAAAGAAGAGGAAGTTACAACGAGTTTTGTTGTAGGTTGTATCCCTTCATTTGTTGGATAATAAAAAAGAAAGGACCTAGCGATTTCTCTGGTGGACGTAGACCACACTGGGTGAACCACATAAATCTGTGTCTCTCTTATATTGTGTGTCATCTGTGTTTTGTTTCTGCATTTGTTTTATTTTATTGCTCCGCGATCCTATTTTTCTAACACATACATGCCCACATGCTACAAAGATAAGATAGTGATTGAAGTTTACTTTCTTAGATTAAATCACTAGGGAAGTTTAAAGGTTTTGTAACAGGCCCATACATGCCCACATATGCACAATCTAGGATAGTTTCAAATCTTTCTTAGATTAAATCACATTAGGGAGTTAAAGGAATAGTAAGGACCCACATGTCCACATGCTAGTTTCCTAGGGACTTTAAAATTCCGCAACGTTGTACCAATGGCATTTAGTTAATTAGGTAATCAAGACTTTAAAGGACCAGGCAAAGTCCAAATGGAGCAAGGTGACACCTAATTTATTAAAACTATTGGCACACTTTCACTTGTTCACACACAAAAGTCACTACTCACTCACATAGTTTTCATCTCGAAACGTGGAGGTTAAAATAAGTTTCCTCCAAAGGGATTCTGAAACACCCCACCCTTTTCTTAATGAAACTATCCACTCCCACTTAAATTCAATGATATTAGCTCACACCCCCAATCTTTCAAACAACCACATCTAATTTTTTTCTAAAAACTCACTAAGTTTTCCTCCACAGGAGGTGCCAAAAGAAATGTTTTAGACTAGGTAGGATTTTTGGGATAGGAATCCAAATAACTCCCCATTATCTAGTTCTCATATCTTCAAACAATAGAAGTTGTCAAATATGGAACTATAAATCCTCCAATTCAAGTGTTCCTAACACCATAAGGCAGGGAGATACCCATGAAGGGTTGAAAGTCAAGGTCTGGTTGTTCTTTGAGTCCCCCCTTGAGGCACCCACCTCTTGGATGGGATCCAGCCTGTGACCCATTTCTTAGGCTAAAAATATAAATGTCACACTTTGATCGAGGTACCTAGTAACAAAATTTTAGGACATCTAACTAGGTGGAAATTGTGGGCTGCAATTACACCTTGATCGGATTTTGTGTGGCTATTGGGAAATATCACTAGCTCTTTCAGGATATGCACCCTCTATCCCTCATTATAACTGATTACTTCATCCTTCACTAGTTCCTCTTCCGGTGGCTTTAGACCCCACTGTTGAGTGCTAATTGGAAGGTCCAGTGTTGATTGAGAGGAAGGACGTTACATATTTTAGGACATGAGCATTTGTTTTCTTTGTTATCCTACGCAGACAAAATCCACCTACCCACATATATGCTTCTTTTGATTTATGTATGCTATTCTTGTGATTACATACAATTGTGAGATATATTGTGAAGGTCCAAGTTATACAAAGTCTCTTGTTCATTAATTTATCTCATCACCATTTGCACACATTCACCTTGCTAGTCGAACATCATAAGGGACCCACATAATCCTCGTCATTCCAGATGCTTACTAAATCTCCCTCCCATTCTATAGGGAGTTCCTAGTCTTGCCAGCTCATTGGACATACTTCCCCACACCCCTGTGAGTGCTACTATATTGGGATCATCTTTGCTTGGTTCCACTCCACTTGGGTCCACTTCCCAAGGTCAAAACTCCCCACACTCTCCTTTACATGGAAGTAGGGGGGCAACTTCTTCTCAAGGGGGAAGTACAAACCCACCTAGTCCCCTTCAAGGGTCAGGTACACAAAACACTCACACCATGGCCGTAACTAATCCTCCGCCACCACCTTAGATTCCATAATTGTCTTCCCTCAACATATCATATCTGACTAAACTCACCAATGATCCTATATTGCACGACCCCACATGGCCTGCAATGCCTACCAAACTACCTTCAAACATCCCCAAGTTTGAAGGAAAGGCAACAAATGATCTCGCCAACCATATCATGACCTTTCACTTATGGTGCTCTTCAAACAGCATCATGGATGATTCCATCTAATTGAGGTTATTTCAACGTACACTCACTGGCCCATCATCTAAGTGGTATGTAGAAGAAAAATTTGGGTCCCATGTGACTTTTGAATCATTGGCCAAATCATTCTTAACCTTCTTTCAACTACCAATTCGTCATGACAATGGCCTTAAACTACTCTTAGAATTTAAACAAACCTCTTCCATGCACATCGCTGACCACATTCATGAATGGCATTGGCGATGTAGTCTCTGCAAAGCTAAAGCTACTCCACAACAATGTCTCAATTGGTTCCTAAAATCACTTGTTTCCCTCCTTTCCAAAGATGTGGCTGCCACCTTCCCCCAGTCTAAAGAAGAATCCATTAGAAAGGCCCAACAGTTCAAACTCATTTACTCATAGTCAGGGTACTTGTATATGCTACTACCTAACGCCCTGAGACCCATGCCATTTGGCCAGGACAAACCTGGGATGTCTCACTCAGCATATGGATTGATTGGTACCACTACACACCACAATTCACATCCCCAACAACCACCAATGTATGGAACCCCTCAATATCCACTTTCAAATGGAGGATCCCCTTATTATAATCCTCCCCCTTATCCACAACCATACCCCTTGACCTTTTCTCCACCCACCAGCAGACGATCGTCGGCACCCACTTTTTGCCCCGTAGCTCAACCTAGTTCTGGTACCCCCTCCACCTCTGCTTACACCCTAAGCACTAGTGAAAGCACCATGCCTTCCTATGCATCCTACGGATCATTACCACAACATAATACGTACTTTACATTCTCTAGTCCCCCCCAGCCTATTCCTTCAACACAAGGACAACCACATGTTGGGGTTAATTTTGTTCAACCCTCTCCCGTTCAGCAGTATCAAAATTTTGAACAGCTGAATACGGTTAATCCATCCCATCCATTGAACAATGACAAAAATAAAGGAAACAATCGAAACAATAATAACCTTGGACCAAGAGGAAACCAGAACCAACCCCAGCAAAACCAACCTACAGGGGGCAACCAGAACCCCCAAGGGGGAAATAACAACAAACGCCAAGGGAAGAACAACAAAAATATTCGAAAAAACTTCCCTTGTGCCCTTTGCGGTGAGTATGGCCATTATACTCACCATTTCCCCCAAATTGCAGACTTCAAATGGATGAAAGAATCCGGTAATGGACCACATCCGCCAGCCCCACCTACCCCCCACCAGGCCCCACAACAATATGTGCATCACCCACCCCCGGCCATGTTACAAAACCCCATACCACATCAAGGGGTGATGAACACCCAAAAAGAGATGCAACCTGCCCCACCACAGGCAGGATCATATCACAACCCAGGCACTTCTACAGATTGAACTATCCTCCTCACTAGTGAGGAAGAAGTCCTTCTACAAATGCACAGTCTTCAATACAATGCACCCTCTAACCCAACTCCCACTACCTCGGAGGCCACCCCATTCATGACTAGCCCACCTTTGATGATTTTTCACCCTAACATTGAAAGACCTCTTCACATCCCTCACATCCCATTGCGAAGGAATGTCCACAATCCTCAAGCTAGGGCATCCCACAAGTATAGTTTGGTCAATCACTTGGCACAATCCCCCACTGCCATGTCAGTATTAGAAGTTCTTCAAACCTGTCCCACTCAACGGAGGTCATTACTTTCCACTCTAGGGGCATTTGACCCTGCCGATACTCAACTCATCACATTTGATCTCGACAATGGAGAACCTCGTCTCCCCGCTCTTGTCTCTTTTCAAATACCGGTTAAAATCCAAAATATCACAGTCCACCACTGCATTATCGATGAAGATGCATCCACATGCATCATGTCCAAAACTGTCTAGTAGAAACTTGGCTCTCTAGATCTCATACCATCCGTTATTACTCTAAGGTCTTACGACGAATGACCCTCATCTCTCGAGGGCCTCTTCCAAAATGTCCCCGTCGAACTCGCGGGAAAAACTATTCTTATTGACATTGAGGTCATTGATGCCCCACTCGACTACAATATTTTGTTTGGTCATAGCTACATGTATTCTATGAATTAAATCGCCTCTTCTATGTTCTGAACCATGATGTTTATCCATAATAGAAAAATCACTACCATTGATCAAGTGTCACATTATGAACCTAACCCTTCATCCAACATCGACAACATCCTCCCTTTTGTCCACACTAATCTGGATGCCTATCCACTCATTGAGATGGGCCCCAACATTTTTAAGGACCCATCCTTGCTAGGGACATACCACAGTGCACCACCACTCCTCCATCCCTCAGCACAAGTATGTGTTGTCTCCACCAAAGGAATGACAACTCCAGATACTCACCCTCCCACTAAGGCCTCTTTCATCCCTGACGTCCCACTAGTCGCAGAACTCCTCCCTCAGGAATCTCCTGGAATGTGTTCAATTCTACCCATTCCTGATCTTCCCCTCCCCCAGGTCCATATCCAGGTTTGGGAAATAGTCCCCCAAGCCATTACCCAAATCCATTTCTTTTACCCCCCACTGAGCGTACAATCTTTCCAGGTAGCCGCAACGCTCACACTTCCTAATATGGTGCTATAAATCCCCATCTGGTATCTACATCTGCCTAATATGGTCCCTCAATCATCCCTCCCTCCCCAAATAGATGGAATCTCGATGAAGATTTCCATACCTACCCCCAATGTCCCACCCACACTCCCACTCTCTAGCACCCACGCTACAGCTGGGGGCAGACAGAAAAAGAAAGAGCCCACCACTCCACTTCCCCCACGTATCCAACCTCCTTGCGCGCTATGCGAAAAATACGGACACCCCACCAACAAGTTCCCATCTCTCCTCGAGTTATGTAATCTCATTCAAATCCCTCGAGCACCACCACCTCTCATCACTTCCTCCAGTACTACCGCTATCTCCCAGAACACAAGTTGAAAAGGACTTCAAACCAAATTTGCATGTGCCATATGTTCAGAATATGGCCATTATACACACCATTGTCCAGCGTTACCTCAATTCTTGCAGATGCTAACAATCATACGCCAAAGCTTCCAGCAAGAACCCACCCCAACACATGTCACCAAAATTCATTATGTCATGACCTCAGTCAAAGAACGTATGAGATTTCCTTGTTATCTATGCGAATCACTTGATCATTTCACATATCAATGTCCTATGATCATTGAATATAGGCGTCACCAACTGGCCCTTATTCAAAACCCTACACCCCCCCCCTCCAGTAGGACTAGTAAGTACCCCTACCCCATCGCTTGATGTGGTCCATATCTTCCTGTTGAAACCTAAGGCACTCCCTACTCCCCCATGGTTCCTGGATAATTTATATGAGGATTTACCCCCAAATCCCTCCAATTCTCCAATTCATTTCCCCACAGATATTCTACGCCCGACTACCATTTTCAACCCACAATATCTCAATATTTGTTTTATGTCTAGTGAACCATTGCAACCTCCTTGCGATACCCCATCTACATCATCACCACCAGACAACAACCCCATGGTGACAGTCACCAAAGTTATTCCTTTCGATCCCCTATATTCTCGATAGTTTCACTGCGATGAAGACATCCTTGAGGAGTTAACTAAACCTGATTTCCCATGGGATGCGCTCCACCACTAAGCGCTTTTTCCTTCACAGAAAGTTGTCGTGCCTCCTAACCAAAACCCTAATTCTATGCAAGAGGATACAAAAACCAACATGAAGCTCGTTGATCCTGACTCGACTGCCTTGATCTCCAAGAATATCCCAATATCCTCTACAATTGCTCGTCCACTCAATAAGACAGTAGGTACAAATGAGGTGGCATTGTGGGCCCTACAACTATAGATAGTCCATTTTGCCAAACTTCTAGACTCATTTCTGGGAGCTCTGAGTGTCCTTTTTTCAATCCATCTTTAGCCATGGGATCAGGACCCCGTCACCTACACCATTTCATTCCCCAGTCCAATTTCCATCCTCAGCGCCCAGGGGGAATTTTTCTCATCTAATGCTCAGGTACGCATGCTTACATTCACATATTATTGAATAATTGTTATATGATCTTTCTCTTCATATATTGTTCACGTCGGGTATTCAATTTTCATGTGTGCAAGTACTTCATCATTACACATCATTGGTATCCTTCCAGGTATATTATCAACATTGACATGTAGTCATTCCCTCTGAATATCAAAATGCATCTCCCAGCCACACCCTCTGATCTTTGTCTCTAGGATCCCTGTATCCAGCTCTGCAGTACTGTCACCTCCACTGCATTTCAGTACTTTCACCTGGTAGCACTCTCCCCCACATGAGTTGTCCCATTCATATTCCCCTTGGCACTTTGACACTCATGTTGTTTTCACCCTTTAGGGATGGGAGTCCCAATAGTCTTATGCATCGTCGAGAACTAGCCACATACCCCTTCTCCTCATTTTTCTAGCCTACCCAATGGAATCCCAGACTACTTCATCATGGTTCTAGTTTTGACTGCACCTCTGCAGTATCATTAACCATCCATTTCACCCACCGTCATTTTTCCCATCTACAAATTGTCCTCCATACATTTCATTAATACAAAAACCCACCTATGGGACCCCCACTCTCCACTTGTTTTTTGAGCAACTTCTGCCCTCATCAGGCCAAGCCATCTTACACTGGGGTACCCGTTTCTATATTTGTACAGTTATCCCAACTTATTTTTTATTCTTTTGGTAATTGTACAAACCCTTTTTTTGCATTTTCATAGCTTTATGTTGTCGCCTTTCGTGACCTTCCTTTCCCCAGCAAAGAAACCCTTGTCACCCTTAGTTGGGGAATTTCTCACTTCCTGACATCAATGACATTATCCATAAACCTCGAGTATCCTACAACCCATACACATTTTGATCTCTGTGTTTATCCATTTTGTCATGCCTCTGGAACAATTTAACCTCATCTAGTTGTCCCCCTAACACTAGATTCAGTTTCACGATTGCTGCCATTTTACATCTCTTCGCAACCAACGACAGTATTGAGTCTCACTACTCCTAGACTTCGTCCATGTTACTCATCAGTTCCTAATTTTATCCGAGTGGATTCTGTGAAGCCCCCCTCTTCGGGAAGTCGTGTCTCCCTTTCTATCGACATCAGCATGGTCTCTAGAAGGGTGATAGTATCTTGACTCTCATTGCCTTTATAATGAGGAGTCTCAGACAACACAGGGAAAACCACCATTGTTCTCTTCTATCGTTTACCCCCTTAACATTCGAATTCAACACTATATCATGTTATGGTGGGTCTTACTTTGTGACTATTGTAGTTGTTTTATCTTAGCCGAAGACCTCTGAAATTGCATAGACTATCAATGTCTTCACATTTATTGACACTTCCCACAAGTGTCCTTACTTTTTTTCAGAGCTTGTTCACCATCATAATTGTCCTCTATTATTATCAAACTGCCCCAGAGGGCGTTGCAGTGATATACATCTACAATAGATTCAGTCACTGTATTTTGAGTTACATGACACGAGCATGGGGCATGCCCGCCTCGTTTGTACACAGTTTTATTTTCCACACCCTGGGAAAAGATTGGGTCCTACATGTCCCCCTCTCCTTCCAATGGATCGCTCTTGATAATCCTCACAATGCTCTTTCTTACACAGGCACTATCAGTAGAAGAAACATTGATGTATTTTGGCTATACGTATGCTCCTAACCTCACACATCAGGAGGCATCGGTTATCACAGAAATTTCATCCGCAAATGGTTACAGGAATCTGGCATCTCCAAACAGTGATTAGTTCACCCATGGACCAAAAATACATTTCCAAAAGGCCCAAAACTATACAATCAACAATAAAATTAGCATGTGCTAAGACTACATAGTGATCACATGCACATGCACCATTCAGAAACACAGAAAAAGTGCACATGCGCACAATGCGCGACTGTGGACGTAAAAAATAGCGCATCCCTCAAAACGACACATTTATGAATTGGTCGGCTTCCCACCCACTTCCGGTTCAGCTTCCAAGTCAATTTGACATCCAAATATCAGCTGAATCTAGTTGGGTGGTTGGTCAAATACCTAAGGGTGACCTAAATGGCCCCTTATTCACACTAAAAGATGGTTGAATAATGCCTCAAAGTTATTCTATAAAAGGAAGCCATGGGTGCACTATATTTTCAAGGAATTCATTTGTATTGTTATGATGCTGATATTCTCTTGGAGGATCCTCTTTCCTCATCAAGAGCATGCTAGCACCATTTCAGCCAGCCATTCATATCACCTCTAGATTGGATGTGCTTTGGATTTTCTTCACCATTTCATTTTAGTTCTTCACTTGTAAGAAGAGCTCAATATTTGGGGGTCCAAGATCCCTCCCTTGGAGGAAGAGGGGACCCAAAGTCTCCCTTTCTCTTTGGTGTTTTCTTTCCACTAATACAATCCTTTCCATTGGTGGCATGAGTCTTGTTTGTTTCTTGTTCTAATGTCCTTATTCATTATAGTTTAATTCCTTTTATCGTTCTTATTTTAATTCTTTGCTTATATTTTATGCTTTATGCTTCTAACTCTTTCCTCTACTGTTGTCTTGCCTAGTTGACCCAACTGGGCTTGTAAGAACCCTTATTTTTCTCATTTAGGTGACAAAAGAGGTGCAACACCAATATAATAAAAACATTCTTTAACTCTCCCATAAGATTCACAGTTGATATGTCCAGTTGTATGATTTGGATATATGAATTCTTAGGTTTGGCATCTAGTTTCTGACAAACTACATATGGAATTACATTAGAGGGTGCATTTGAATCGACCATACAATTATGTAACATTGAAAATTTCAACTGTGAATAAGAAGGGAGGAGTAGTATAATTTGACCCCATTTCCCATTAAAGAGGCATTTACAACCGATTGTTTCTTTGGGGAAAATCATTTACTTTGAAAACATTGTTCTTTTCCTTTGCTTCCTCCCACATTAACCTCTTCAGTTTTGGTACGAACCCCACAATTTCTTGATAAAATTTTCTTGAATTTGTGGAAGATTAATAAGATCAAAAAGAGAAATAGTTTCCTTTGTATTTTTTAGGTATTAAAAAAAATCATAATCCAATTTAGAGAGAATAGGAGAAACTGAAGATTGTTTACCATTGGGATGTGGTTTTTGAGAAATAGATGTTGTCTTGGTAGATTCATAAGTATAAGGGGAATCTTATGAGGATGTCTTTCTTTTACTTCTCACGGTAACAATGTTTTGAGACATCTGAATTTATTCAACATATTCTTATACTTCTTCTTCTTCCCCCAATAAGTTATAAGAGACATCCCAAAAAGAATTGACTCCTTGTCCTATTGTTTCCTCTATTTCTTCAGATTGATCTTGTTGATCTATTTCTTCTTCCTCTCCCTCTTCCTCCTTCATATCAGTAGGTGTCTCACTAGCATAGGTCTATGCTTTAAAAACTTTTAGGAAGTATTCCACATTAATACCCTCAATGTTGGGTTATCCTTGGTTGCAGGAGGGGTGATTTTCTTAGGGGGAAACTTGAATAATTTATTAGAGTTTGAAGTACCTTCCTCAAGATTATTCTTCATATCAATGATCTCATTGGAGAGATTCTTAAAAATCCTTTGAATACATTCCATGTCCATGAAATATTGATATTTATTGTCTTTAGGGGGTTTTATTGTTGGTACTTTGGTCTTTCTATTAGACTTATCCTTTTGTGCTTCTTCCCGAGGATTACCCTTTTATCTTAACATCTCCTTTTCAAATTTCATATCCTCTTTGAATGTATCTTCCAAGGTTCATGTTTCATCTCTTTTTACAAACATAACCATTGAAACTGGGAGTGTTGAGGTATAAAATTATATTGATACATCGTTAGAAGGTTTTGAATCAAGTGGAGTTTTATTCATTAAGATAAG
Organism: Picea sitchensis; assembly: GCA_010110895.2. NCBI lineage: Eukaryota > Viridiplantae > Streptophyta > Pinopsida > Pinales > Pinaceae > Picea > Picea sitchensis. The sequence goes on along the minus strand of SNQJ01S0010808.1, from coordinate 116,409 downwards.
AAATATTTGATTAAAATCTTTGACCTTTTATTTTGTGTCCATCTTTATCCTAGAAAGTTCTAAACTAGTTATGTTGGGGACTTATCATCTCTAAATTTCTCAATGAAAATAGTTTCAAATGTATTCCAGCTAGTGATTGAATCTTTTTCCAAAAAAAATACTAATTGGATGGTTTACCTCAAATGTATATGGAAAGAGTCTGCATACCACATCCTCATGTTGAATACTCATTAGTCTCACTGTTAGAACAAATTTCTTGACATGGTTTCTACAAAAAAATTCTTATTAGCGTCGAACTTGGGTAGAAATTTCTTAGGGTGCTTAGGTAAGGGATGAATAACCCCTGATACTACAACAACATCCTAGTCCAATTGAGGTTAATTATTTGGTTGATCCACATTTACTCCGACCATTATTGTAGGACTTTCTAGGATTTCCTCTTTGGATTGTTCTTGAGGTGGACCTTTGGGGGTTTTAGATGGATAATGAGGTGGATTGGGTGGTTCTCCACCACCAAGAGATAAGAAATATTCAAATTTTAGCTGTGAAGGGTCAACCAATCCTCTTAGGACATTTAAAATTTGGTAATTGGGTGAGGCGACGATTAAGCTTCCAACATTGATTAAAGGGTTAATGTTGGTCAACATATCTACAAAATGTTTTTGTCTCGATGGTAAATGCAAATCAAAAGGTTCTTGACCAATTATTTGACTCAGGCATCGATTTAGGGCATGTGATATTTTGAGCAATTGCAGAATGTCGAACACTCTTATGGGTTGGGAAGGACTCCACCAACTGAGAAGTTGAGAAGAGGTTGGAATTGAAGTTAGTTTAGATTTGAGTACTATATTAGGGTTCACAGATTGAAACTCACCATGATAGGAAGGGTTTCTATGCATAACATAATGGGTAGGTTTTTTGAATTCTTTACTGGCCATTCCTTCAGATGAAGGGTCCAAATTTCCTATCAAGTAGTTAAGGGAAAGTGTCGGATGGCAGGTCCCAATTAGACCTACTCTAATTTTGGATAGCGCTTATGACAAGTATGTGTGTTATATTTTGATCACACCTCAGGTATGGTCTATGTTCTCAACAATATACACAAAACCACACAATAGAACTATGAACATAAACACGCTAAGATGTCTAACAACTTAACACAGTAGAAAATACACCAACACTTGAATCATATATAATACAATGGAATTTAATGTCCCAAATAAATGTACTTGAAAAATTCAAAACTCAAAACAAGTGGGCTCTCGTACTAGGGATAATGGCCCAATATTACACAGAATAATGTCAAATACAACAAGGGAAATATTATCCACATAAAACCCTTACTTACACTTTATTTTCATTGTAATTTGACCAAGGGTTTAGGCACCAATAGCCCTCCTAAACCCTTTACTTCTCCTATAATCCATCACAAGGGTTGGCCCCTTGTTGGCCTTCCTTCCCCTTCTCTCCTTTGTTGCAAATATTCACAGTATACTACACAACCATATTCACTATACCCATAGACCTTATATTCATCACACTTCTCTGCTATTGGGATAGTTGTAACATCGCTCAATGGTTGTCCCAAATGTTCCCCAAAGAATTGTTGTACTAACCCTCAATGGTTTTCCCAAAAACTATGGTTGGAGATGACTATTCCATCCCTCAAGGGATGCCCCATAGACTTGTAACAACCTTCTTATATCGAGATGAGCACCCTAGATCCATGGAACTTCTCTCTTCTTGCAGGTCAAGCCTCCTCACACCTGTGGTAGCCCTTCGCATGCAGGTTGAGCCTCTAATTCAGTCCCAAAACACTATGGATTCCCTTCTCCTCTATTTTTATCCTACAAGAACCACAATGGATTCCTTTATTAACAAAATCTACCCTTAAAATATGCCTCGACTCTCTTTGGACAACAGAAAAACCCAACAACTACCCTAAAAACCTTCCCAAAACACTTATAAACAATAAACCTGAGGCCTTCTTGAGCCTCTTCTCTTCAACAAGTCGTTGGATTGAGGCCAACTCAGCATTCTCCATCGCTAGCTAAGGTTTTCACAACATATCACCAAGAATAAATCTCACATTACCTTATGTTTCAAATTCTCCCATAATATCTATTTATATAACTCAAAAGGGTATGGAAGAAGCCCCTAAGTTAACTCAACATTAAATTAGGTTTTTTTAATCATCAAAAAACCAACAAAGCCCATCAAAAATCCCATAAATCCCATCAACAATCCCACAAATCTCATCAACAAGCCCACAAAGCCCCACACTTCACACAAAGGATTTTTACAAGGAAAAATTGCAATGTAAGTGTCCAGAATGGATCCCACATGCCCAACACCTAGAATCATGTGGGAATACCTTCCCGATGCCACAAAACATCAACAATGTGGGCTGGTTTCCACTAAGGGTTAATATAAATGGAAGAACAATTGAATTGTTCGCCACAATTTATGTTTAAAAACTAATTAAATTCTCTAAAATAGAAATAAAATTCACTATTATAATCTATTTATATTCTATCCTAACCTATTATGATCAGGAGAGAAACTAGTTAAATGAATATAGTTCAAGATAACATTATTGACACCAAAAATAGTTCACATCAATCAACAATATATTAAACCAATGAAATTGCAAATATGATCACAAATAGTTGAAGATAAGACCTGTAATATCATCATTGTACCCACTAGAAATCATAACAACATAAGCATTTCAAACACTGAACGTAGGAGCATATCATATGAAAATAATTCAAAAATATTAAATAACAAACACATGTAGAGTAATCCCACATGCATTTGACAATAGTCATGATCTCCAATTTCCTTCTTCTCTTTAAATATTTATAAATAATAGTATCATCCTCCTATACAATGGGAAAAAGTATTTCTCCTTTGGTAGATATATCTTTTATAAAACAAGAGAGACTCTTTACATTTTGTAACTATCATCATCTTAGATGACAGTTACAACTTATCATTTCATATTCCCCTATTAGGAGTACAATCCAAATTTTAGAGGGAGAAATATGTATTACATAATACAAGAATTATGAGGTCCTAATGGATTCTATGCTATCTATGTAAGCCTACCATAATTCAAAGTTATTCAAGACTACATATATTTTGTTGAGCTACATCTTCTCTACCTATAGCTCACCATCACAGATCTTGGAAATTATTTCTAGTTTTATGTCCTATTGAATCCTTTTGAGGTAATATTTTGTCACTGTAATTAATCTTGTTGGTTTCATCAAAAATTCACTTAGGATTTCTTTTTTCACCTCTTTAATTTGATCAATAGATTTCTTGTTGAGGTATCTTTGTGTCTCTACCTTTGCAATACTCAAATCACTTTGGGTTTCTTCATCTAATCCTTGCATGACCTGCATTCCAATTCCTTCCAACAGATCATCTAAACAATTCCATGGCTTCTTGCAAGATTTGGAAGATAACTTTTGGGTTTCTTCAATATCATCAAAAGTGGTTTTCCAAGAGTAAAAAAAGACTTGATGTTTCAACTTTTGTTTTGCATTGTTTTTATTAAATGTACCTGGTGGCTCAAGATATACACTTTTCCAATCTATAATTTTATTAAATAAATCTTGAGAAATATTGTATTAGTATTTTATTTCATATATATTTGGTCTTTCAATTTGATTCGATCATCCTTGTATCTCTAAATTATATTTAATGTACAAAATAATTCTCTTTTCACTTGATTTATCTCTTCATTCACAATGTTAGCTTCTTCTTTCACAATTCTTATGATAAGTGTCTCTTTGTTGCTTTCCTTTATGATATTTTCTAATTTTTGTTTTTCTTGTTCAAGTTCTAGAATCTTGTGTCCCCGTTGTTCTGAAAATCTAGTGAGTTCATGGTTTTGTTTCAATGTTGTATATTGCTAGTGCTTGGGATACTTTCAACTATATTGTTTCTTTTGAGTGTTATAATTTCATGGATTACATATCCTCTTTATGTAGTTGTTCAGTTGTGATAGACTATCTCCTAAATTCATCTTCCAAACTGTCTCTCTGACCTTTCAATTGTTCTTCCAATTCAACCACTCTTGATTTTCATAGGTCTAATGTGGAACTCAACTTACATATTGATACAGAGTTACCCCCTACAAACTCACTTAGTGATAAATCGTTCTCCATGGTGTTGACTTGGGGATATGGACCTAATTTCCATACAATATCCATGTTGAAAAACCCCTTGTTTATCGATGTTTCACCTATTGAATTGAATTTCTATAATAATATTCTATTCACCTAATACCCCTTCATTGAATTGCTATAATAATATTCTCCAATAGCTACCAACACATCATCCAATTCTAATAATTGGGACGAGTAGGAAATGTTCCATTGAATCGATTTTAGAGGAGTAGAAGCATGGATGGGTATGTTTACTATGGTAGCACTCGGTCTTGATCCATTGTTCCTTGCCTCATCCATCTTCCTTTTCTTGTGCCTTTCGACCTCTTCAAGTTCTTCTTCATCTTTTCTTTTTAATTCTTCTTCTACAATTATTTCCGTTTCTTCATCTTCTTCCTTTTCTTTTGTTTGGCCTCTATAACTCTTTTTTTCTTTTATTCCATCTCTGTTTTCTTTTTATTCTCAACTTCTGCTACTATTATGGTCGCTTCTTCTTGTTTCTTACTCATTTCTTACTCTAATTCTTATTTTATTTATTCATATTCATGCTTTTTATTTAATCTCAACTTCCTTCTTGTTTTCCTCGGTAGTCTTTTCAGTTGCTTCTTCCATTTCCCTCTTTTATTCCAGTTTTTTATTTCTTCTTATTTTCCTCCATTTTCTTTTTTGTTTCCTCCTATTCCTTCGTCTTATTCATTTCCTTTTCTACTTTCTTTTGTTCATCTTCCTATTTCTGATGCTATTTTTGTTTGAATATTTCTTCAACCTCCAAGGCCTTGTTATACCTCTCATCTGCCTTTATTTCTTCTTCAATCTCCTTTTCCTCTTGTTTTTTTTTTTATCTGTAGACAAAATTAATATAAACTACTCTTCGACTATTTTCCATTTTTCTTCCTCTTCCCTATGTAACTTTTCTTTCACTAGTTCATTTGGAAATATTTTTAATACTTCTCCAAAGGAAATGGTTCCTTTGAAAACTTCTTCTGCAAAATTCACATCATATGCCATAGGGTGTACCAACCCCATTGATTTGACATGTTCTTTGATAATCCCTTTCAGATCATGTACCTTGGGTTCCCCTATGCACAAAAAAATTTCTTGCAAGGCTTCAACTTCCTTCTAGGCACGAGGAACATCTATCAATGTGAATCTCCCTACATTGATTGGGAACCTAGGTTATAGTTTTTCGTTGCTTGCTAACAAAAAACATGTTACTACTACCTTTAAAATTTGATATTCATTTTCTCTAGGTAACAGTTTTCCAGAGACATGTTTTGGAAGGATATGTGGGGCTTGCGCACATCCATAAATCCTGACATATGTGTAATATTTCCCCATGTACCAATCGCCAATATCTTTCTAGGATGCTATGGCTCCTTGAGATATTTTATGGGGTGGGTGGATTAATATGATGATAAATAGTGTAAATAGGAAATACTCATAGATATTATATAATTATTTCTTATAGTCAATATCCCATAACTCTGAGCAATATACATGTACATGTAGAAAACTAGGATTCCACTTCCATCCCAAAGTAGGGAAATCTATTGAGGAACCAATAACATCAATTAAGTAGAAAGACATGTAAAAACATGACTTCTTCAAACTTGGAGCTTCTCAAGCATTCTTGAAGATGTTGAATGTGAGGATTTGGGTTCAGTTGAAAATGTTTCCTACCTCAGCCACACAATAATCCATCAATGTCCATTCCATCTAAAAATGTGTTGGTATCTTCACCATACAACCACCATATCATGGATACCAATAATCGATACGGTCTCTTTAGATATTGTACTTGGACTAATCAGTCATTATAAGGTTTACTTTGGGAGGAGTCCTTCTGATATTCTTATCAGAAGCATGCTAATGAGAAGGGGCTCTCATGAGGTGATAAGGCGATTGTATTCTCCAACGAAGATTCCTCGAGGAATGTCCATGATCATGTATCAAGAAATGTGTGTCGACACATGCTTGGTAAAGGGGAAGATCTTAGAATTTGTATTTGAATTAATAAAGTTTCTTATAAACACTTTTTGAATCAAAAGATTTAAAGGTTAAGTTCGTGGGGAAATAAATCGAGCCTTATTACCCATTGATTAATATTTTAAAGTAAATCTTGTCAGGATGAGTCTTTGGAAGGGAGTTATCAGAAGATATCAAATAACATCTTAAATAAAAAAATTGAGGAAAAGTTTGTGAATGACTACAGTTTTTGACCTTAGGAAAAGTGATAACTAAAGATGATAACAATAATGCATGTAATTAATCAAAGGTATTAGAGGTAAAATATTATTTAATTAATGAAACATACATGTTTATATTATGCTTTGGGAAACCAATTAGTTGGGTTTATGGTTAATTAATCTTCGCAGTAAGCTAATCAGGAATCATTCTTTAGGAAGGCACAGGATTTTGGAAGAGTCCAATAGATTATTGTCCAAAAAGATGCATTTGATAGGATATTGAGCTCGAGTTTTTCTTAAGAGAAAGATTTGCAAACCAAGTTATGTGATTCTGGTGGGTTGAGAGTCTGACAGTGTTATTGATGTCGAACCTCGAATTTTCCAAAGGGTTATAACAAGATATATGTCTGATGGTAAGAGTCTGATGAATCAACCGAATGATATGAGCCAAAAAAGTATTTTTCATATGATCAGATTTGTCCCCTAGACTGTAGGGGCTTCGAATGCATTGAAATTTGAAAGAGGAGGGTTGCTGATCAAAAACTATATGCTAAAAAATTATTAATATAAGAGGTCAATCAGATGGTATAATGATATCCTTCCTCTATGCATCCTAAAAATCTTCTAACCCTAATAAACCACTTTATAACCATAGTATTTGTATAGAATTTTATATAGGGGGACCCATACATTTTTCCCAAAATTAAATAAATTGAAGGGAGTTGATGTAGCCACAACAAAATCGGAAATGAACATCTCACATAATAGTCTCAATCACTATAGGTTCTCCCATATCATTTTCATGGAGAAACTTATTTACATATCAATCCACCAAATCTTGGTGGGATTCCAGGAAATCCATCCCCACTATTTCATAATAGGATCCTAATGATGTGTTATACCATTTTATTTTTGTGAAACACCACCCAATTTTGACAATACAATACCTAGCTAAGGGAGCTATTAATTGTTTTGCCTCAAAATATATTTCTACTAGATCAAATTCATTTTGATCTATGGATACCAACCCACCTATAATTAATGTGGAAGGGTAAATAAAACTATTAGCATCATCACGAACAATAAAAATAGACACAAGAGTATTTTTAATCATACCAGTAGACTCTACAACCATGGACTATTGGTATGTCTAGTGGTTAATTAGCATAGCATGAATCCAATGTTGAACCTAGGTATGATCCCATTTGGTTTTTCCTTCATTCTAGAAACATCATGCTTTATACTTCACACAATACTTTATATAATGGAGACTGTTATCACAGGATTTGTACTTGTGAAAATCCCTCCACAAGATCCCAATCTTGTGTAATGATTGGAAATATCTACCACTATCACCTAAGAAGATACTTCCCTCATTTTAGTGAAGGAAAGAAGTACAACACAGAGGAGGCTTTGCTAGTGAATTCAAGGGATACAATAGTAAGATTATCCAAGCATATAACCCCCAATATTGGTCACTTAGATGGTAAATCTAGGTCTAGGAAAAGTGAAGGGATTAATTGTTTTGAACAAGGTAATTGGGTAACCTGTACGAGACAAAAAAATATTCAATGCATAAAATCATTAATTACCAAGTTATATGGCATAATAATCACCTTTAGACACTAGATGAAAAGTAAAACCTACTATCGTTGTAAATTTGTAGCAGTCAACAAGTTTATATCAGTGTTAGGATATTTAGACACTTAGTAGTTAGTTAAGATCTACTTGGTCTAATGTGTCGTTAGGTAAAAGTGTGTTTATTACTATGTTTCTTTAGTATGAGTTTGTAGTTAGGAAATCTAACGATCATGATATGTTCCCGACATAGAGTGATATGTTGGTTCATATTATCCTCGATCTTAACGGCCATTGATTCATGGCTTAAAAAACGATTTTTCCATGCTCTCTATTTAAATAGCATGGAGGGTCACTTGCCAATGATCGATTGTGAGAAACTCTCTTGTAAAATCTCTCTGTAATGTTTTTCTTTTGCATTAATAAACTGCTCCAAGTGGTTGAGTTGGTTGGGGCCGCAGATGTTTCCCCGTAGGGTTTTACCATGTCAAAACATCAGTGTGTTTATCTTTGATCCAGTTGCATGAGTGGTTATTGAAGGTGTTTGTCCTCTGTTGGAATACATGTGTTGTCAAACATGGTATCAAAGCCTGTTTGAAGACCCGCTCCTATTGTAGATAAATATCGTGAAGACGAATTGCCTCATCTCCATTTCTTCCATTTCCATGCATTTTTGGGCTGAGAGGTCTGTTCCATTTCTTTTGGAGTGATCGTTTCAATATGAAACACTTTTCATTTCACTCGAAAAGGTTTTCGTTTGCCCAATATACGACCATTTCAGTCAGATCCAGAGGTATAAATCTTGAATATGCCATTTTTAAATTTTTGCAGAGTATTATTTTGGTTTTATATTATTTGTTTCTGATTTTATACTCTTTTAGATATGTGTATGCTCTTTGCCTCACACCCTGTGCGATTTCAGAAAATTAGAAACATATAGGAAAAGGTGCATTTTTTGAGTAAGCTAACCGAGATCTAACCCTTGTTGTCATCGAGAAACAAAAAATTAGTGGGGTCTCCTTCTATCATATATCCTTTATTTTCAACAATCATTTATAACTTTTCATTGTCTCTCCATAATATCATCAAATATAAAAATCAACATCATAGAGTAATACAATAAACATGCATCAAACATCATGACATATGCCACTTGTAACTACCAAAATATAATATGATATTTTAAGTCCCAAAATTAAATATCCTAATTTTGTCATCTGTCCAAAAAGAAAAAGTTTCATTGTCAAGTATCCATTAATACAAATAAAAAAAATTCAAGGAGAATTCTTCCCTTTCTCTAATGAAGTCTTCATATTGAGACTTCTTCTCTTCCAATTGTTCTACTTCTGGATGCATATAACTTATATTTCTCTTACCACTGCTTGTTGATTCCATCTTAGAGTGAGCTAAAGAAGAAGACTTAACTATGTTGGGAGAGGTGATTGGTTTCTTGCTTTTGTCTGTGTGAGAGTTATGGAGGGAAGTTTTGTGATATTTAGGTGGAGGAGGAGGAGGAGGAATAGACTCATTTTTAATGATAGGTAATGTTGTATGAGATGGAGGAGGAGGAGGATCAATGGTCCATTGATTTATACAGAGGAGGGATTGACGAGAGTACCACCCCATCCATCATTAAGTGGTTGAAAAAGAGACTCAGGGACATTAACAATGTCAGGATGAGGTTGCAAGATAATATTTGGAGGAACTTGGGGCTAAGGTAAAGCATGATGTTCACCAAGATTCAAATGTCATGTTTGTATCAACTATTGAAATTCATTAGAATAAACATCAAAATATATAGATAACCTCAACTTCTTATTACCCCCACGTTGCCAGAATGTATTAGGTAATCTCCCTCTTCTTCCTATGTTTCCCCCTCTACCATTGCCACAACTAAAAAATCTCATTTATATACCATCATATTGAAGTTAATTCATATATAAGACATATTAAATTAAACATCTAAAACAATTTATCATTATGATTAAATTGAATCTAAGACTAACAAAACCATGCAACACAAAATGGAAATGAAGGGAAAAAGTGAAAACATGGACAATAGTGCAAACTCAACCAAAATACATTGCTCTTTAAAATTTGGAATCCTAACTGTAAATCCTCATACATACATGTTGTTTTCTCTTTAAAATGAGAATTGTAGAAGTGTATAAAAGGGGAATTTGTATGATAAGGATATATGAAAAAGGTGTTTAATTTGTGAAAAGTGATAATATGGTGGGGATGTAAAAACTATTCAATATCTTAATCCTTTAAACCATGATTGTACTCTTTCAGTATAAACAATTAGGCCACATTTTATTTGAATTACATGCATATGTTGTAACTCATAATTTATGTCCCTTTTTTATAAAGTTCGCAACACATTGCAACTATATATCCTTCAAATTTCACCTTTTCTTTAATTATATAGACAAGGAAATAATGAGAAATGGAATTTTTAATGAGTGAGAATATGGAAATCAATTTTTGAAAAGTGTTAGTTATGAGTGGGGAATGAAATCTGTATAACTATCCTTTAAAACATACAGCATCCCTTAATTATGTTTTGCATACCATCCAAAATATCCATCATTTCTAGTAACATATCAATCATTTTATACTAACTAAGAGCAGATATATTACGTTTCCAATATGAAATATTCTTGTTTTTATAGCTATGAATAGAAAGCAAATGGATAAGTCAAATTAATCTCAAGTATGCCATGATCTACAATTATCATCATATATCTTGAATCCATTTTTTAAATAAAATTAATATCATTGAAAAATTCTCAATATAAACAAATTTATGCAAGATATGAGCCTCAACATAGTTATAGCATGTGCATCCAAAAACAAAATTGCATTATTCCAATTTATTCAAACTCTGTGTTGGAACCCAAAGTTTTTAGTTCATTTCGCGTGCATGCACAAACAAAGTTGTGCACGCTCATTTCAATTTTTGTGCATTCCCATTCTAGTTTTGCATGCACTGAAGATAAATGCATAGAGAAGGGAAGGAAGTTTGCAATGGACCAAGTTTTGAGAATGTAGGCCAAGTCTAGGGCCTATCAAAGGCACGTCAGACCCAATTTTGATGCACATCAGAAATCAAGAAGATGCATGCCATAATCAAGAAAGGAATCATTGGGAAATCCTCTCAAATGACTACTTCAAGCAACACAAAGAATCCTAGAGATGACAAAAGATGAGTTGTTGAGGTAGTTAAGATTGCCTTGATTCCATAAGGCTACATGGACTGCAGACAGGTTCTAGAAGCGTGCGAGGCAGTTTTACTAGTAGAACGAGTGGAGAAAATAAGAAAGAGACAAAGATCATGAGAAGAGAAAGATATAAAAGTGTGACATCCCCACAACTTAACCAAGGAACATTACTTGTGGAAAATACACACAAATTCAAAATTTATCTACTAATTACCAGCTACGAATTATACACAAATTTAACCATTACAAATACCAATTATTTAAATGTAGCTACATCATGCTAGCTAACATAAAATTTTCCTCTTCACTGAGACAACCATGTGCGCAACATATTTTGTACTACGCACAACAACTATTCACGGTGCAATCATAACAACCTTTGTACTGCATGTGGCAACTATTCACAACACCGCGATGATTCAATATGCAACATACCCAACCTCCAAGTTAAGTCATGTCATTACAAACATGACTATTCTTGTTGAATACAAATTTAATAATGCCCAATACACATATAAAATGAACCCATGGGAAGCAGACCCATATAATTATAGTAAAAAAATATGTTGATTTACCGATGCATCTAACAACACATAAAAATGTGAATGAATCAAGTAATCACACAATGAGCACGCATCATTCAAATATTCATAAAAGCAATGTAATAATCATAGTAAAAAAACATAACATGACTTATTTGTTTATAAAATATAACTAACTGGTTGTGTACAAAGGATGAGCCTCCCAGCCATAGGCATTGTTGTTCATTTTCTCTCAACAACAGGCCACCCCTGAGCTGAGGCTATGAGACCAAAAGGAGATCTAACTCTCTGGTTGTCCACTCTCCACACTTAACAACCCAAAACCCAAGTTCTACTCCTACAACAGTTCTAATCCACCAACTCTCTCTTCCCCACAACCTACACAACCCAAGGAATGTATCCCCTTCATTGCTCATTGTCCCTTGGGTTGTACCATTCAATTATCAAGGCTTCTAGTGCACTCAGTTCACCAGGAATCACTTAGTTGGGGACTCTAAGAACTCTTAGCTACATCAACAGTGCTCACAACAACCTTCACAAGGCTCTTGAGCCATTTCCTCAATAGGAAAATGCACTACAAGCTTACAACCTACTTTCCATGCACACATACCTCTTTCTTAGTATAAAACATATCCAACCATGGTTTACTTCAAGAACAACAAGGATGATGATCTTCCTAGCACTCCTCTCTTCTCAAGATGCCCAAAATCTGCATGTAAGAAAAATTATGCACTTAATGCATATGAATTTTTTTTTCTTTCCCTTTCTTACTTGACTCCCACTCTTCCCAAATATGATTGTACTTCATCCCCATACTTCAAATAACTATGGTATGTGACTCCTCACACCCACTCTCTTACATTTGTTTAATTATTGGATTTGGGAACACTCAAAAACAAAATAGAAGTGTAAATGTGTTGAACCTGCATAGAATAGATCTAGCTAGCAAATGGCATACACAATTTTCAGAGAAAATATGAGAAAAGAGAAGCAAGAGAGAATGAATGGAAGAATTTTCATTAACCAAATGAATGAATGATAATTTACACATGATATAATATGTATAACTCAAATAATGTTCATTGGAGGAACATCCAATGCGCCATAGTGGTGGTCTAGAGTGATCTAGACACACACCAACAATTACAAGAGTAAACTACCACCTAGTCTAGTCTTTCAGGCAGTTACGGGAGTGAACTGCCACATAGTCTGAGTTAACTAGTCTCCCAGTCTTCAGTTAACTGACTGAAATAGATTGAAGTGAGGAGGATATTAGGGAATCATGAGTAATGTGCTAGTTTGGTGATGATCCCAAGCACAATGCGTATTATCTAGTGATAATCCCAAGGACAATGTGTATTAGTTGGTGATGATCCCAATGTTTCATGGTGTTAATCCCAATGTGGAATCTAGATTCCACTCAATTAATCAAACTGAAGTGTGAACTGAAGACAATATTCTCCTATAGGAATATTCTCCCTAAACTATAGGAGACTGAATAATGACTAATAAACATAGGGAAAACCTTAGGAAAAGGAAATCCTAGGTGTGTGTGAAGTATCTCCAACACCCCCCATGAACATCACTATGGTGAAAATAAAGAATGTGTCTCAACAATGAGGCCATGTTAGGTACCCAAGTACAAAGATACACTGGAATAAACTAGGAAAGAGGGAAAACATCATGGGAAACCCCCCCCCTCAAATTACAATGTATGTAAAAATAAGAATTGACAGTTGCTAGGAAACTGTGTCCTTCACTCCAAGACGAGTGTGCAAAGAATGGAACTTATGATCAGTGAATGTCTTGGTGAATATGTTTGCAATCTCTTCTACTAAAGGATATAACTGCAAGTTGATGATCCCCTCATGTACTAATCCCCAGATGTAGTGCATGTGGATCTCAATGTGCTTCATCTGATGCCTTTGAACTAGATATCTGCAGAACTTCAGAGTGCTCTGGTTTTCACACCAGATGACGATCAAATGATGAAACTGAATACCCAACTCAGTGAGAAAATGTTGTAGCCACATAGCCTGAATGGTTATGTTAACTACCCCTCTATACTCTACCTTGGCTAAATATAGAGATATAACAACCTTCTTCTTGTTTGACCAACAAATAGGCATGGAACCAATATTGAGTGAGTAACCATATGTGGACTTGCGATCAATGTTATCGCCAAACCAATCATAATCAGTGAACCTGATGAGGTGACATGTTGATTATGATTCATAGTGAATCCCAAAGGTGATGGTGCCCTATATGTATCGAAGGATACACTTTGCAACCTTCCAATGCAGCTCATGCGGCTCCTGCATGAACCTGGAGACTTCTCCAACTGCATAGGAGAGGTGTGGTCTAGAGTGTGTGAGATACAACAAGATCCCCACTAGTTTTTTGTACAATGTTTTGCCCACTAGTGGAGTGTCCTGTCCATCCTCAAGTATGACTCCTGATAGGAAAGGAGTCGGGGAAGACTTACAGTCTGTCATGTGAAATATCTCAAGGATATCTCGTGCATACTTGGCCTGAGACAGTTTGATTCCTGATGCATCCTGATTGATCTCGAGTCTAAGGAAGAAATGTATCAAACCCATGTCTATCATCAAGAACCTGTCATGTATAATCCTCTTGATTGCATCAATCCCTGAATTCGAGCAAATGGTGATTCTTGGCATACCATGCCCTTGGATCATTCTTGAGGCCATAAAGAGACTTATTTAATCGATAGACCAAAGCTGAATCCTGCATAAATCCCTGGAGCTTCTCCATATAGATATCCTCAGAGAGATCGTCATGAAGAAATGTATTCTCCACATCCATCTAATGGAATTCCCATCCAATAACTACTGCAATGGAAAGTTCCAAATGTATTGAATCCATCTTCACTACTGGAGCGAAGGTCTCATCATAGTCAATGTCATGCACCTGTTGAAATCCTTTGGTAACTCGCCTAGATTTGTATATACTAATCAGTCCATCCGTTGCACTCTTGGTCCTATAGACCCATATGCACATAACAATTTTCCTTCCAGAAGGAAGGGGAACCAGATCCCAAGTCTGGTTCTCGAGGAGGGAGTTGTACTCCTCCTGCATGGAAGATTCCCAAAAGGGATTTCCAGTAGCCTCGTCATAGGAGTATGGATATGAGGACTGAACCAAGAAAATATTCCTAGGTGGCATCAGTTCAGTGTCAGTGAGTTCAAGAGGAGGCTCCTAGAAATCAGATCAAGTCCTCCTAGTATCAATTGGATTTGCAACAATATCTCCTGCATCCTGAAGAGTATTCTTGGCCCACTTGGGCCTATGCTCTGGCTCTACATGTACATATGCATGCACTAACTTTTCATTTGACTGTACTGACTTTTTATCTAGATCATATGAATCATATGAATCAAAACTCTCATCTAAATAATATTCGACATGTGCATGTTCATCATCTCTGACAGGTGGAAGAACAAAAGTGTATGCATGCGGTTGTTGAGGTACATGCGAGACAATTTCCTCGAATTGGACACTTCACTCAACGATGATTTGGTCTGAGGAAATATCAATGATTTTGTATCCCTTCACATCATCGAGGTATCCAACAATGATACACTTTATGCTTTGTGGATCAAGTGCCTTCCTCTTCATAGAGGGAATCCTGGCCCATGCACGTGAAACAAGATAATGGAAGTGGTCACTTCCAGTTTGAGGCCACTCCAAGCTTCGTAGGAGGTCTTATCCTTGATAGATCTATGGGGAGATTTGTTTTGGATGTAGGTTTCACAATTAAGTGCTTCAACCCATAATCTATGTGGAAGTGATTTTTCATGTAGCATGCAATATGTCATCTCTTTTAGAGATCTATTTTTCCGCTCAACAACTCTGTTTTGCTGCAGAGTATATGGAACTGTGTGATGTAAATGAATCTCGGCCTCATAACAAAGATTATGTATATCATGGTTGAAATACTCTCCCCTTTTATTTGTTCATAGGACTTTGATTTTCTTTTGTGACTGTGTCTCAACAAGGGATTTGAAATCTTTGGGGTGTTGAAAGACCTCTGATTTTTTCTTGAGAAAGAAAAACCATGTAAATCATGATAAATCATCAACAAAAATGAGCATGTAACTTGATTTATTGATTGATGGATGCAGAAAAGGGCCCATGAGGTCATTGTTGATATTCAACAAGAATATCCTAGTGAAAATTATGCACCTACACTAGGATAGAGGCTCAAGATATTTTTAGGTGGAAGTATATTTTTAGATGATGTATATTTATAGATGATGTCAATTTATAGATGGTGAGAAAATTCTATTTATAGATGTATGTTGACTATTATTAACCCTTAATAATAGTTGGACAATAAATATTAGTCTATTCTCAATGAGCACTTGTAAATAGTTAATTGAAGTGGCAAATCAATTAGCTAAAGGAAATTCGAGTTCAAAGGTTGACTAGTGGGACATGCAAGTCGAATTAGTTGTAACTGAGTGATTCGAAGTTGTAACATAGTTGGATGTGTAGTTATTTGAGTTTTGAAATAGTTTAACTCAGTTAAGTGAGTTAAGCTCAGTTGTACTAGTTGTAACTAAACTTACACTAGTGAGAGTTCAGTTAATTAATTATTAATTAATTCACAATCAGTGATCTCACATGCAACTGAATATTTACCACTGTTAACTACATGCATGTTCAGATCCAGTGGAGACCCAGTTGAGATAACAGGTGAAAGGGATAGTTTGGCTATCAGTTGTGATTTGAGTGAAGTGCATTCATGCAATCACACACATAGTGGATGTGCCCATGAGCAATGCACAACCTAGGTAAGAGGCATTCAAATCATTTTGTAGGTTTTCCATTGCAGGGATTGCGTAGAGGAGGCCGGCTTTCTGGAGGTAGAGAATTGGCACATGTATTTGTTGATTTTTGTATGAAAGTGTGAGACAATTGTATTGTATTGAGAGCTCTTGGATTAGAGTTTTGTATGATATTGTTTCATGATCCATTATATACATAATATATGAAAGTGGGGTTTTTATCTTTATTCTTTCCCAGTAAAACATCTATGTTATGTGTGATTGATCTTTCTTCTTGATATTGCAATTGGCGATCGTGTTTTAAATTCCACAGTGGCATATAATTGTTAGATCAGGAGAATCTAGGAAATATATAATCTGTATTGAAATTTCTACATGGTATTAGAGCATAGAAAATTGCAGAAGCTGAGTTTGTGACTGGATAGAATTCAAATTTGCAGAAAGAATTTCTTGGTGCTACAACTGATTCAAGATCGAAATGGATTTCAATGGCTTGAGGTTAGAGTATGAACTCGAGGGAATCTCTAACTACATTTCTTGGAAGGATGGGATGGAGGCAGTACTCAAAGAAAATGGCTTGAAGGAATTCATTGACAAAGATGTTCCTAAGCCAGATGCTGCAAATCTTGATGCATGGCAAAAGAATGTGGCAAAGGCGAGAAGGATCTTGTTGGAGGGAGTATGAGACCACATTGTCTCAAACCTCCATGGGAAATCCACACCATATGCAATGTGGAAGAGTTTGATGGATCTAATCCAAAACAACAATGACCATAGGAAAATGGCGCTCAAAGATAAATTCAAGAAGATCAAGATGGAGAAGGGTGACTCCATTCCAAAATATCTCACAAAATTTGTCCAATGTTGGGATGAGATGGGAAGTGTGGGAATAATAGTTTTTGATGATGATTTGGTGAGCTTGGCTCTCCTAGGGCTTCCAAAAAATTGGCACAGTTATCAAGACTCTGTCAATGGAAGGGAAAAATTTCCATATTGGGAACGACTATGGTCAGATTTGGTGCAAGAGGAGTTCAGGAGGAACACCAGAGATGGCTCTTCATCAAAGCATGATGATGAAGAGGATTGTTCTTTGGATGCCAAGGCAAGGAAAGGGAAGGGGAAGGAATCCCATTCAAAATCTGAGTCTAAAGGCAAGAAGCTGAATTTGTCCAAAGTGAAGTGTTTTCACTGTCACAAACATGGGCATCTCGCTACTAACTGCCCGCAGAAAAATAAGCACAAGAAGGTTGTTGGAGCTACAGCTGGTGAGGCCCTTAAATTGGAATTTGAAATTGACTTCTCCTTGATCACATGCATGGCGTCAAGTTCATTGGGATCAGTGTGGTATTTGGATAGTGGTGCTTCCTTCCACATGATGGGAGATAAGGAGATTTTCAGTGACTTGGAGGAGACAGATCTCAAAATGCATATAGATATGGGTGACGATGGATGATACAGTGCGACTGGCATTGGAACCATTACCTTTTAGAGAGAGTCAGGTAAACCATTTCAATTGAAATATGTTATGCAGGTTCCAGGTCTGAAGAAAAACCTAGTCTCAGTCGCAATGTTGGAGGATAGAGGCTATGACGTTGTTTTCAGCGGTGGAAAAGATTTTTTGTGACATAAACAATGGGTCAAGTCAAGAGGATATGGATTTGAGTTAAGAACCTCTACAAGCTGGAGGTAGATGGCTGCACTACCATGATGGGCAAGGCAGAAAAAGTTGTGAGCCGGGATGAGGGCGAATTATGGCACAGGCGATTGGGCCATCTTCATCATGGAGCCTTGAAAATCATGCAACAAATATCTACTGAACTTCCAATGGGAACACTTGCTCAATTGGATCAGTGCAAGGGTTTCACCATGGGGAAGTATGTAAAGTCTACCTTTCATGAAAAGGAGAATCGTGCTTCGGTAATCCTGGAGAGAATTCACACAGATGTGTATGGACCATTATCGGTTGCTTCAACAATAAAACATAAGTATTATGTTATTTTTATTGATGGATTTTCTCATAAATGTTGGATCTTCTTCATGCAAAAGAAGGATCAAACATTCTCAAAGTTATGTGAGTTTAAATGATTGGTGGAGAAAGAGTCAGGGAAGCAAGTGAAGGCTCTGAGGAGCAATAATGGTGGAGAATACATCTCTAATGAATTCAAAGACTTCTGCAACAAATAAGGAATTCGAAGAGAACTCATAGTACCTCATAAACCACAACAAAATGGGGTCGCGAAGAGGAAGAACAGAACAATCGTGGGTGCAGCACGAGCAATTTTGCATGATCAAGGCCTACCAATGCATTTGTGGGCAGAAGCATGCAACACTGCAGTTTATGTGTAAAACCATTGTCCTCATAGAGTACTTGTCATGAGTACACCTGACGAAGCTTTCACTGGCAAGAAACCTAATGTTTCTCATTTTAATATTTTTTACTCATATGTTTATGTGCATGTGACCAAGAACGTTAGGAAGAAGCCAGATTTGACTTCCGAAGTTGGGATATTTGTGGGGTACACAAAAACACCCCATAGTTATCATGTGTATTTTCCTAACAGTGAGATAATTGTTATGCAACGAGATATAAAATTCGATGAGGGGAAAGCCATGCAGTTGTCACTTGAGAGGGAGCTAGATTTGCATGCAGAGGGGGAACTGTTGGTTCCCAAAGATGAGTCTCAAGATGTGGATCAACCACATGAGGAGGTTCATGGAGTGGAGGAAGCCACTCATGCAGAGCCATCCAACAGAAATGGAAAAAAGTGCACCACAAAAGATGATAGATTAAGACTAGATGCTGCACAAAATGTAGGAGCCCCTAATTCACAATGCAGACAGAGACGGTCTCCTGATCGATTTACTGGATACATGGCTCTCATGAGAAAATGTATTATGACTGAACCATATTCCTTTCAGGAATCAGTGCAGGATCCCACTTGGGTTGATGAAATGGTGGAGGATTATGACTCCATTGTCAAAAATAGTGCATGGGAAATTGTCCCAAGACAAGTTGACAAATCAGTGGTAGGTTCGAGATGGATCTACAAGGGTAAGATTTTAATCATTGTTCTTTATGTTGATGATTTAATACTGACTGGTGATGAGCAGTTGATACACTCATGAAAAGAGGACATTGCAAAGGATTTTGAGATGAAGGATATGGGCCTCCTTCATTATTTCCTTGGATTGATATGGCAGCGAGATGGTGAACATTTTGTGTCTCAAGGAAAGTATGCAAGGGAGATACTGGGTAAGTTTCACATGGAGGGCTACAAATACATGGATACTCCTCTTCCAGGAAACTGGAAGAAAGAGGATGCTACTTCTAGAGAGGTATTGAATGCTACTGTCTATCGACAGTTAGTGGGTTCGCTAATCTATCTAGTGAAAATGAGACCGAACATTTTCTATGCGGTTAACTAGCTAAGTCAAGCGATGGTTAATCCTACCAAGATATTTTGGAAGGTGGGTAAGCATGTCCTTAGATACCTAAGGGGAACATCTGAGTATGGCTTATGGTACAAACATACGGATGAGGTGAAGTTGCATGGATTCATAGATGCAGATTGGACGGGCAGCCCAACAGACAGAAAGAGCACATCAGGGGGGATATTTAGTATCGGATCTATAGTTGTTTCTTCATACAACAGGAAACAGAGATCCGTGGCACTCAGTTCAGTGGAAGGGGAATACATGGAAGTGATTCAAGTTGCATGTGAGGCTATCTGGATGAGAAATATTTTGGTTGGCATGTTTGGTTCTCATTTAGATCCGACAGTGATTCATTGTGATAATGAGAGTTGCATTAAACTCTTGATTAATCCTGTGTTTCATGATAGAAATAAGAATATAGATATCCGGTATCATCATATCAGATATTGTGTGTAGTGGAAGATCATGTTTCTTCAATACATTCCTACGGAAGATCAGGATGCAGACATTCTGACGAAGGCGCTCACCAGGAGAAAATTCGAATACCATAGAGACAAAATCGGGGTGAAGGATAATCCCTTTCTTATTGAGAGGGAGTGTTGAGATTCAATAAGAAGATCCTAGTGAAAATTATGCACCTACACTAGGATGGAGCCTCATGTTATTTTTAGGTGGAAGTCTATTTTTAGATGATGAGCAAATTCTATTTATAGATGATGTCTATTTATAGATGGTGAGAAAACTCTATTTATAGATGTATGTCGACTATTATTATCCCTTAATAATAGTTGGACAATAAATATTAGTATATTCTCAATGAGCACTTGGAAATAGTTAACTAAAGTGGAAAATCAGTAAGCTATAGGGAATTTGAGTTCAAAGGTTGATTGGTGGGACATGCAAGTCGAATTAGTTGTAACTGAGTGATTCAAAGTTGTAACAGAGTTGGATGTGTAGTTATGTGAGTTGTGAATTAGTTTAACATGGTTAAGTGAGTTAAGCTCAGTTGTATTAGTTGTAACTGAACTTACACTAGTGAGAATTCAGTGAATTAATTATTAATCAATTCAGAATCATTGATCTCACATGCAACTGAATATTTACCACTGTTAACTACATGCATGTCAGATCCAGTGGAGACCCAGTTGAGATAATAGGTGAAAGGGATAGTTTGGCTATCAGTTGTGATTTGAGTGAAGTGAAATCATGCAATAACACACACAGTGGATGTGCCCATGAGAAATGTGTAGCCTAGGCAAGAGGCATTCGAAAATTTTTGCAGGTTTTCCATTGCAGTGATTGTGCATAGGAGGAAGGATGTATAAAGGCAGAGAATTGGCACATGTATTTGCTGATTTTTGTATGACAGTGTGAGACAATTGTATTGTACTGAGATCTCTTGGATTAGATTTTTGTATGAGATTGTTTGATTATCCCTGATATACATAATATATGATAGTGGGGTTTTTAGCCTTATGCTTTCCCAGTAAAACATTTGTGTTATGTGTGATTGATCTTTGTTCTTGATATTGCAATTAGCGAATGTGTTTTAAATTTTGCAAGATTTATAGTAGAAGAGATTATGTATTTAACAGTGGCATATAATTGTTAGATCAGGAGAATCCAGGAAATACATAATTTGTATTGAAATTTCTACAGTCACTATGGATCAGATCTAAAGGAAAGGAATCCTTCTAATCTTTCCTTTGTCGAATTTCTCTTGAGGGTGTTTTCCAAGAACACATCCCTCACAAATTCCTTTGGAGAAGTGGATTTCAGGTAGACCATCAACCATTCCCTTATCTATAAGTTGTTTCATATATATGAAATTTAAATGCTCAATCCTTTCATGCCATATCCTACTTCTTTCATCAGCATGGGTAAGCAATAATGTAGAATTTGGTTCAATAAATTCAGAAAATATGTAGAGTCTGGATTGATGATTTACCTCACCGGTAGCAACGCTGGAATTGGCTTGCATGTCATAGATATCCACTACATTAGGTGTGAATATGACTCTCTTTCTGGTGTTGGAATTTATCATATGATACATGGAAAGAAAATTGACGGAAGGTTTGGGAATGTGTACCACATTCTCAAAGCTTCTATTTGTGAGTTCAATTCTTCCTTTGTCGGTGACCTCAAACGGAGAGTTTTCCCCCATCAGAATAGGAGGAACTTTGCATGCTTCCAATGACGAGTGGACTTATTTTGTGGTATCCATGTGGTATGATGCACCTGAATCTACGATCCAAGCATCAGGAGAGGAGTTGATGGCAATCAAAACATGGCTAGAATCACCTTTCTTGGGATTTTGATCTTTTGGATTCTTCTTCTTGGCACCCTCGGGGATGCGATATCTAAGGTTATTTTGCTAAAGTATTTGGGACATTATATCTATCTTTTTTTTCATACATGTAGATTCTGGATGGAATCCTTTATGGCAGTAAGTGCATTTTTCTCCTACCATTCCTTCTTTGGATTTTGACTACCATTGAAGGGTTTTGACTACCATTCCTTCTTTGGATTTGGATGTGCTTTAATTTTGTCTTTTTCTTTAGATTTCTGATATTGATGACTGCTACCATATTTCATATTAGGTGCATGAACCTTTGGGCCTTTGATTTTTCCCATATTGATGAGCTTGTTCTACTCTTGTGTCCTTGACTTGATAAAGGCCTCAAGAGAGGGAATCGTCCAAGTGGCTCCAGAGGCGAGACTAAATGAATTAAATGTATAAACAAAAACTGAGTATTCTGGACCAGGTTTGGAGATAATGGTAAGAACCATTTTTTTATCCTCCTTATATTTATCAACCTCGCAAGCCTTGAGTTGCGACAACAAATCCTTATATTTGGTAAAGAAATCTTAGAGATTGTCGAAGGTTTTTGGATCCAAAGTGAGAAATTATGCCTCGATCATGTGTCCCCTCATCTCATATTGTTTTCCAAAAATACCTTCCATGGTGTTCCAGGATTCATTGGGAGTTTTATAGGAGGATATGTGAAAGAGGAGTTCAGGAGAAATGAGACTGCAAATAGTTCCAAACACTTCATCCATTCAATTTAGATACTTTATATTTTTCTATGGCTGATGTTCTTTCAGTTTTTGTGTTCATGGTTAAACTGTATAATCCTCTGCCTTGAATATGCATTATCATCTTCACCTTCCATGCAAATAAATTGTATGGTGTAAGAATGAATTCTTTTGGAAATTCCATTTTTTCGTTGACTTCAATCTTCGGTACTTACAAAAAAAAATTGGTGTTCCTTTTCCCTAGTAGACTGTTGGCTCTGGTACCATGTAAATGTGTTGAACCTGCACATAATAGATCTATCTATAAAATGACATACGCAATTTGTAGATAAAATATGAGAAAAGAGAAGTAAGAGAGAAAGAATGGAAGAATTAGCATTAAACAAATGAATGAATGATAATTTACACATGATATAATTTGTATAACTCAACTAATGTGCATTGGAGGAGAAGCCAATGCGCCATAGTGGTGTTCTAGAGTGATATGGACACACACCAGCAGTTAAGAGATTAAATTTTCATCTAGTATAGTCTCTCAGGAAATTACGGAAGTGAACTGCCACCTAGTCTGAGTTAACTAGTTTCTCAGTCTTCAATTAAGTAATTAAAACATAGTGAAGTTTGGAGGAGATCATGGAATCATGAGTAATGCACTATTCTGGTGATGATCCCAATGTTGCATGGTGATAATCCCAATGTGGCATCTAGACTCCACTCAATTGATCAAATTGAAGTGTGAACTAAAGAGAATATTCTCCTAGAGGAATATTGTTATCCACAATTTTGGTTATCATGATGATGTAATGATGATGGAAAATCAAGCTCTTCACTAAGAACACTTTCCTGAGAAAAGTTACATTTGTCTGCTTCCAGAAATCATACTTTTAAGGGAGGTTCGCAGGCTACCTATATATTTTCCTGCGAGAATTCCTGATTCTCGCAGGCTACATTAAGCTGAAGTGCGAGGGGTTCACACTGTACCTAACTCTCAGGGTGCAAACATCTTCCAAAAGAAGGAAAAATATAAATTCTCGAGCCTTCTAAAAGGGGATCTTCTAGAAGGATGAGTTGGCTTTCGAATGGTTATTCAGGTGTTGGCATTCCAGATATCTTGGGATCATTTCCTATCCAAGTAACTAATCTATCTTCTCCTATATATTGAAGAGATTTCTCATGGAAAAGGTTGGAAGCAAACTAGCAAGATATTGATTGGAGAATTAGTGTAATATTGTATGAAGGACTGATGCTACAGCAGCTAGAGACACCATCAAGGTCATCAAAAGTGGTTGATTTTCTTCATGCATGAGCAAGTGTGTGTGTCAGAGCTAGAAGCCATCGAAAGGAGATCTACAACATCAAGGCTCAGGTTGTAAGTTTCACTTTCAATTAATTCAATACAGTAATATGTCCCTTTCCCATAAAGATGATGTCACTTTATTACATAACTCCTCGATCATATGTATAGATTAGTTATTAAATATATTGATTTGCCTTCACTTTGATTGGTTTGTACTGTTGTGATCTGAACGGCACAAGAGCGTTGGAGTGAAGTTTGGAACAACAGAGACCAAAGGAAAGAGTTCATAAGGTATGTCCATGATCCTTGTCTCGTAGTTCATTCAATAGGCTAGATCTAGGGAAAGTGTATTATTCTGTCCTATTTTGTTCTAGATCCAGGTGGATCTAGGGAGATCGGTTTGTGTCTGCACTTACGGATTAATCCTGAAACAAATATTCTCCCTAAACTATAGGAGACTGAATAATGACTAATAAACATAGGGAAAACCTTAGGAAAAATAAATCCTAGGTGTGTGTGAAGTATCTTCAACAAGAAGGTTATACATAATGATAATAATTCAGGAAAGTGGGTTGGATTAATACCCATGAATATTCTCACTTGGACCCCTCTCTCTTGTGGAATAATAGTCCCCCATCGTTTTCATTCCTCTTGTATTGCAACCAATTATTATTACTTTTATTAATCATTTCAATGTTTGTATTATGAAATTTTTTCCTCGGGCATATTAATCAATATGGGTTCTTTTCCCCAAACATATAGGCTCGTCATCCTAATGAAATTTATACAATTACATTATAATTTGTGGGGATTAAAACTAGGGATGGCACATTCCCCTCCCCTTTATTTTTGCATTTTACTTAGTGCACAACACCACCTAGTATTCATACAATTACAATGCTAGGCCATTTGGCCTTTAATCAATATCACATAGACATTCTAGCCTAATTATAAATACATAGGTTCTCTCACCCCAAAACCCATAATTACATAGTCTCTATGTCCCCAAAACATAGATACATAGGAACTCCATCCCTAAAACATAGATATGTAGGCACTCTAGCCTCAAAACATGGATATATAACCCACTGGTATTTTGCTACAACTATCCCAATTTCCAACATATCTCTTCCTATAAACCTGTCCAACCCAAGGAATGTACCCCCTTCACTGCTCTTATTCCATCGATATGTACCATTCCTTTATCAGGGATGACCCAAGGAATGTACACCTTTCACTGCTCTCATTCCATCAATATGCATCATTCATTTATCGGGGTCTCTTGTCACAGGTAATTAGGAATCTCACTACTGGGATATCAATGGAAATCATTCCTAGGAAGAACTACCAGGAAATAACTAGCAACAACCTTGTTATTGCAATGCAACTCACATAAGATTTCACTCTTCAAGCCTCACAACTTGGTTCTTCGATAGTGCAACTTCCACATAGGATTTCAATCTTCATGCCTAAAAACTTGGTTCTTTTGCAAGCTTGACAACTTGCTTCTTCTCTTCTCTTCTTAAGTTTTTCTTTATTTCTTTACTCACCCTTTAGGCTCAGGTATCCCTTTCACTATTATAAAGTTCCTTAGGAAATCCATCATTTTCCAAGGTGTTCTTTTGCAAATGAATGCCAACTTCCTACTAGACTTACACTAGCAATATGAAGCCTATGGAAATCATCCCATCTGCATCATATGCATACATCCAATACGAGACATCATCATACAATTTTCAAATCTGTTTTATACAGGAAAACAAAATTTCCCAAGAATGAGTTTTATGCTCATTATATTTGGATCACACAACAACAAGCATTGGTCTTATTTATGGGATTACATCCCTTCCATATCCAAGGCCATTCGCCCTGCATTTTCTCAACTTTCACTCAGCCAACCAAACTATTAGCTTTCATGTACATTTATAACAGTTCATGAAATGATCTCAGAATTGTTTCTAACCAACAATTCAATCATTTCCATCCATTATTCATATTAAAACAAAATGAAACAATCATTCTTGTACATGGATTATCAGCACACCAATCCTTTCACAATGTAATCAAATTTTACCAATAAATAAAACCAATGTGTCCACACCCATGGCCACATTTACACAATGCATTATTTTTATGACCCAAGGGGAGCATATATATGGCTAAATGCATATGATATGACCCCAAGGCGGGGGAAATATGGGCCTAAATGTACATGTAATGTGTAAATATATATGTAATAGGGTTGACCTAGTGATAAAGGGGCCTCATGTGCAAGTGTGAATAGCTATATATAAGAGATCGTGTATTCATTATTGGGGAAATTGTGAAGTATGAAAGGTATTTGGTTATTTGGAGGGGGTTCCCATATTCTTTAAGGAGTTATTGTGTAACTTATCTATATTGAAGTTGTACTCCACCTTGACATTCTGTACATGGTGTGTACTTCTTTTATTTTATGATATTTTGAGTATTTGGATCATAACATTTGGTATAAGAGCTCAAGGTCTTGGGGTTTCGCTGCTATAGCTGAGACGCCTTGGAATTTTCACTATAAATGTTTTTCTAAGGAGTTTCAGAAGGAACCCATTGGAGTATATTTATTAGACAGATCAAGGTACATGGGGTAAAAATTTCATCTTCTAAGGCCTTATATGTTCGGAGATATAGCTTGTGTAATATAGAATTCTGAAATCATACTGAATTTCATCATCTCGTAATTTTTGCTATAAAATTTTTTTTGTAACATTTCACACCCTGAAATATAGAGGATATTCATATAAATTATTAAGTTATCTATGATAAAAATTTCAGCTACTGGGCATCCTACTTTTGTAGATATACCCTGTGCAAGATAGGCTATCTGACTAGTCATATTAACTAGTCTCAAACATGTCTTCCGGGTAAAATAGTGATATCTTCCTCGGTGAGGATCAAAATTGAGTGAGACTAGTTGCATTGAACAATGGACAGGCCATATTATTTCTGGTACAATTTTTAGAATTTTATATCAATCATTTTGCATGGGGCACGTTGTACAAGTGATCTCTCTTGGAAAGGCCAAAAATCATTAAGGTGTGGGAAAGTTACCATAACTTCCACTTGGCACATCCAATTTTGGTTAGACCTATGGAATTGCATATAAGATCCTAAATTGCAAAGATACGTCAGAAGTAAGGTTGGCCAGGAGGACATGCTCCAAATCAAGGTTTCCAAGGTATGTTGACTTAAAACTACCATAATTTTCTATTGGAATGTTTGATTGAGCTGATTCAAAATCCATTGGAAATATTAAACATAGAAGAGAATATTGGAACAAGGATTATAACTATTTGAGACATGTATCCTTAATATATGGAGGTTGGAAGTCAAGGATTGGGGTTAGACCTCAATTAAGAATCAATGACAATAACTAAATTTATAGGAGATGAAGATAAAGATTAAATCAATCCTATGGAATGGTTGAGGTTGGTAAAAGAATATAATATGACTCCTACTAAGGAAATAGATTTTTTTTTGATGAATCTTGGAAGTGGTGGATGAGTGTTGATAAAAATAATAGATGGCACTGCACATGGGAAGAATTTGAAAAACTATTCTCAGATAAATGGATTAGGGATACAAAAATGGAGGAATTGTATAGAATTCAAGATGAATTAAAAGAAGCAAAGGAAGTGATTAAGAATAAGGGTTAGAATATATCTAAGATACGATCCCTTAATGAATCACTCATTAAGGAGGTTAAGAACTTAAAGAAAGAAAATAATAGTAAATCAAAGTGGGAAAATGATGAGTCAAGGGAAGATTTGAAAAAGAAAGATGAAGAGATATGTAGATTATGAAACCATGATAAAAAAATATTGGATGAGGTCAAGAGATTGAAAGAAGAAAATAAGAATTGTCAAAATCAAGAATAAATAAGGATCTTGGATGAAGAATCTACCAAAATATTGGAAGATGAAATTTGCATGAAGGTTGAGGAATCCTTAAATATTGATAAGGTAAAGTCAGAAATACAAGCTAGAATTGAAGAAGGACATCAAAATTTGTTAGATAGGATCACATTGTAGCTTCAAAATGAGAAAGAAGACAAGATTCAAGAAGGTCAACAAAATATACTTGAATACGTTGAACTCCATCTAGAGGATGTACATTCCAAATATGATGGTATTATCTTGAAGGCTAGAGTAATCAAAGACCAAGCAAAGATGATCGAGGATTTCATTGTCGCTGAAAAGAAGATAGATGAAATGCATGTGCAGAGTGAAGGAAGACCATCAAATGTGAAACTATATTGAAACCCTCATTACCAAGAAGCATTTCAAGGAATACAAGAAGGATGATATCAACATTATGAAGGAAGAAAATGGAATACTTTTCAATATTCATGGAACAAGGCATCACCAAACTACTCTTCAACAAGCTATTATCAGAGACCAACAATGACTACAAATTGGAGAAGCTTCAACAAAAATACATGGAATCAAAGGAAAGAAAATTACTCAATAACTAGACACCAAGGATTAAGACCAAAAATAATTGATTTTGTATGGATAACTCATCAACAATGGAATGAATAAAGAATGAACATAAGAAAATAATATTACTTGGTTTCATCACATGTGAAGCCTTTAAATGCAAAGCTTTGAGTAAAATGATTTTTGAAGGATGGTAATATGTTATGACCCAAGGGGGGCATATATATGGCTAAATGTATATGATATGACCCCACGGGGGAGAATATATGGGCCTAAATGTACATGTAATGTGTAAATACATATGTGTCAAGCTGCAGATATACCATGTAAATCAACATTTAATTGTCAACCCGGAAAGGTAGACTTAGAGGAACCAGCACAGGAAATGCAGGGCTGAAGAGGGGGTTTAAAGAATGCCAAGCTACTATCTGAACTGCTAAAAGAAACTCACTGAAAGAAGCTACTGTACTCTACTCTGTTCTGCACGCGTTTGCACTACTCTGTACTACCTGGTACTAACCGGAACTGTTATGTATATGCATGTAAAAGATAAACTGAAAACAACTAAGTTCTTGCTACTTATCACTCCACACAACTCAACAACCATCCTATGAAACTTTCTACTGTAATCAAAAGAAACTTCTTCATCTCATGATATACCCAAACTAGTTCCTGAATGTTGAGCAGTCTAAATGTGAAAACTGAAGAAATGAAATCAATGGCTGAAAAGATAGTGCTAAACC
>SNQJ01S0010808.1:72706-85346 GCA_010110895.2 Picea sitchensis | reverse complement strand
AGGGAGAGGTGATTGTTTCATTTTTTAACGAGCTTGACACAGGAAAAGAACTATGCTCAAGGTTCCAGGTTCGATCCCCAGATTATTGTTTCATTTTTTAACGAGATTGATACAGAGAAAAGAAACTATGCTCGTGACCTTTGTTTCATTTTTTAATGAGCTTGCCACAGATAAGGGAAAATATGCTCATTATGCCCCCAACATGAAAGCTAATGGCCTCTGTTTCATTTTTTAACGAGCTTGCCACAGAGAAGAGAAACTATGCTCGTGGTTGCTTCTTGATCATGGCTTCCAAGAGGATAATGCTCTGGAAGGATACCATGTCAAGGGACAAAAATCGATCATGGATTCCAAGAGATCTTCACTGGATGGAAGAGAATCACTCTGGAAGGAACACATGTCGAGGGTCGTGACAAGGGTAAGGAGATCATGCTCCAATAACCCTACCGAAGAGGTCACCATGTCAACTACCGGATCCAAATCGTCGGAAGTTGAGGTTATGGGAGACAATGCCACATAATTGACATGCGGCGGGGGTGATACTGTATGCATATAAGAACCAGTTAGAGAGGTAACCCAGTCGGGGCCGATGAATGAAAGTTGATCAATAGTCACAATTCTTCCATTGTGAGGGAAATATATCACACGAAAAAGGGTGGATACCAGATCTTTCATAGCATAGACATAATCCCACCCAAGGAGTAAAGAGAAATCCAAGGGGTCTCGGACTACCATGACATCAATCAAGACAGTTTTCCCTCCCAAAGTTACAAGAAACTGAGGAAGGATCCCTAAAGGTTGACTAGTTCTTTTGTTAAAAGATAACAGATTCTATGTGACCGGTGCAAGCTGCGGACAACCCAAAGCGTACCAAGAAACAGAGGACAAAATACTAACGGACGCACCTTCATCTATCAGCGTTTGAGGAACGTCCCAACCATGAACCTGTACTGTAATCTGGAAAGGAATGTGGGAGGGAAGACGAGGTCCAGTTAGCACACCCCAATAAAAAAGGATGGCTTCATTACTTGGAGGGGGTTCCATAGGAGGAGGAGGAATGCCCCCAGGCATGGTAGAGTCTGTATTAACGAGAAAAACATGGGCAGTATCGGGTTTACTCTCTAGAGGGAGAGTAGGATCGACCAATGATTGGATCGGATCGACCAATGGTGGACTTGGATAGACCACTTTAGCACTCTTCAGAGGAAGAGTGGGACTGACCGAGGAAGGGACTGGATCAGTCACTTTGGCACTCATCAAAGGAGGAGTTGGATCGACCGATGGCAGAACCGGATCGACCAATTTGGTGTCACTCTCTAACGGGAGAGTGGGATCGACCGAGGATGAAAACCGATCGACCACTTTGGTGTCACTCTTTTGATGAAGAGCGGGAATGATCGATGACAGAACTGGATCAGCTACTTGGGTTTGTGGTTCAATCGAGGAGGAAACTAGATTGACCACCGGATCAACCGGACTGACCGGGGATGGAACCGGATTGACCAGTCCATCAACCAATGATGGGTCGGAGGAAAGCTTACGATAACCTTTTGGAAGTTGAAGTTTTTCCAAAAGAGAAGAAGCCTCGTTCATGCGAGGACAAAGGTGAGAGTAATGATTACCTTTACATAACATGCAAGGGAAATTGACAATTTTCTTCTTCTTCTTACCAACCTAAACATCACTAGTTGAGGGGGTATCATCAACATGACCGACAGAGGCCGATGACGTGGAGGACCACATTTCTAAGACCTGGATAAGACCGGGGAAATCCCTTAGAAAGTGGTCACCCTTACAAAGGCTGCAAGGGAATTTGGGTTTTGGATTCTTTCTTTTAATCTTGTTGATCTCATCAACACTCCCAATACTATTAACAGTAATTGGTTTCTTAGAGCCAACATCTGATGTTGTTGGGGTCTTGGTCCTTTTCGGGCTCTTCTTCTTCTCTTTCTGTTTCTTCTTCTTCTGATCAACCCGGCTACTTGCTTTAGAGCTTTCAATAGTCGAAGAAGGAGTAATGGAAGGAGACTTAATGGGCGAAGAAGGCAAAAATTCGATGTGAGGTTGATGTGTGAGTGGTGCATTGACATCCAAAGTATTAGGTGCAATTGAAACATTGGGAGGATTTGGGATCACTGGAGTGGGGAACACCCAAACTAGTAATCCAATAGTGAGTCTCGAAAGACTCAGTGTGGCAACATATGGAGGACCAAAGTTTCCAAACGAAGGAAAGGTGTAAGGTTCCCCAAGAGAAGGGGTTCCTCCATTGGTACTCCCAGGATTCGATGCCATTAATACTGACTCGACCTAAGGTCTACTAAGTAAAAGAAACAGCATACACTAATAGAATCTAAGAATCACAACCAAGCAAACATGACCTTTTTTTGATGACCGTACTAGTTGGTGATGAAATCCAACGTCGCGTGATCAAGTCCAGAAGGGGAGGGGACAGGGTGGAACAGTTACAATGGCGACCTGCTTAATGGACTTACGCCTTGGTGCAAGCTTCCATGCAGTAATTGTGGATTTACCCTCCAAGGAGCCCGAGTGAGTTTGACCAATGTCTGCTCTAGGTACAGTGAGACTTCTCGTCACCATCACCTTGTGTAAGACCCTAAATATTATGGCTACTAAGGTTACCAATTCGCAGTCAGCCCTTGGGCAGGAACAGTCGACAGTCCGATTGGAACGTACAGGTAGGGTATCAAGCCCGAAATCAACTAGAAGGCTTCCACACAGTAATTGTGGATTTACCTCAAAGTGACCCCATAATACGATCTGACCATCACAATCAGTTAAACCATGGAGGGTTAGTCCCCGTAGCTTACCCGAATGCGACCTCGTGCGTAACCCCTATGTGAGAGGGGGATCCCAGGAAGACTTATACAATAACTGGATTTGACTCTCCCTAACTCAGGATGCTAATGTTTGTTTTGGAAAATTTGGAGAGTTATGCTCACAGCCTAATCCAAAGTACTACACCTATTCTACTATTGGTGGAGGATCCTAGCAAAGAAAAAGTTCTAGATAATTTTTAATTAGCGTTGATTTTTATGGTTGTTCTTTACGCAAAGGGGTGCATGGAAGTGAAACAAATGGAATTATGACTCAAACCCAAAGCGTGCATCAAATATGATAAGAAATCATTTCCTTTCGATGAACGTCTATCTAAGGGAGAGAGAGAGTTCTTTTCACTTAACAAACACAAATACGGAGTGTCCTCAAACGATTATTTTCCTCAATCAAATCCTGATGTAATGCAAAAACTTTTAAAATGCCTTCTAATATGCACAATCAATCATGGAGATGCTTTTTTCATTGTTCGTATATGAGTTAAAGATCAATTCAATACAATGTTTGTCTTGCTAATTATCTTTCTTGTATGAATGAAAACCAAACTAGCACAAGCAAAAGTCATACAAACAATACACCCTTTCTTCGTAATCAAAACGAAAAGAGAAAGAAAAGAAACAATCAAAGAGAAAAACAAACTTCACACCCAAAATCAAAAGTCGAAGAACAATAACCTTGACTGAAAACGAGATAAAGAGGTCTGTAGGCCTTCGATGACCTTCACCAGGGTTTTTACTCAGCTGATGAGGAGAGAAAAACAATGCACGGGTTTCGAATTTCACTCAACAGGGAAAATCTCAATGAAAATGGCGAAGAAGGCTAAAAGATCCAATCAACAAGGTATTTATTCTTCAAAAAGACAGATGTCAAGGCTGAAAAGGAAGAAAAATTGACACACCAGATCACTCAGCAAGAGAGCCACAGAGGCAAACCCTGAAAAAGGAAGTTCTGGAGGGTTTTTGGGCCAAAAAGAGGTTGGCGCTCTGTTTCCAAAGGCAAGGAGAATTATAGTGCTCTGTGTAAAGGTATGGGGGAGCGTTGGTGCTCTGTTAACACTAGGACAAGGGCGTCAGGGTCTAAAAGTCCCAGAAATGTAAAAAAATTTCAAAAATTGAGATTGAAACTTGATAAGTATGTTGAGTGATGATAAGGTAAGGAGCCAATCAGCTCATGAAAATAATCAAAAGAGGAGTGAACCAGGTCTGAAACAATCAAGGGATAGAACTAGGTCAATGAGGAGAAATCGAAATAAGAAATTTCGAATTTGAGGCTATCTCCCCAGTGGAGTCGCCAGTTTCTTTTGTAGGAAAATCTCCCTGCGGACAGGTAGATCGCCTCTAAGAGCTTGAAATTAACCCTAGACAGAAAAATTCTTAACGCGGACACTGACTTCCTTTCAAATCTATCTAAACTAATACATGAGAATGAAGGATAACAGAAGTACCTCTTTATCGACGTTTGTCCCTGCACGCTCTGAGTTGTGTTCCAATCCTTTTCTCCCCGCTGAGTTCTGCAGACAAACAAGATATGACTACTTCCTACTCTATTGATATTAGCTTGAAAACATATCTATCAATTAATGATAAGTTCATGTGACATCAGACACAAACTAGAAAGAAACAGGCCAAGCGTGTCATATTAATGAGAATAACGACAACAGTACTTACAATCGTAGATGCGAATGCAACAGCTTCGTCAAGTCCCCTTCGTCTAACCCTTGCTCGAAATATCCACAACCTGGCTGACAATAGCTTCACTGATCATTTCTCCTTTGGCTGACTGTGTGTTTCCTATGATATCATAGGTTTCATGCTAGCAATTCTTCTCCCAATCAGCTCCAACACCACTTATGAGATCATAAGTTTGGTGTAATTCTCCATTTTCCATTCCTCTTTCACCATTATAAAGCTTGCTTATATATCCTTGGAGAGGCTTCAACCACTTGAGATATCTTTGGGGAAGTTGAGGATTTGCCTTCTTCAGTTGAGGATCTTCCCTAAGATCATGGTTGGACTAGGGATTCAAATCCAACTGCCTTCCAAGAATGAAAAGATGCTTCCCCCGTTCATCTCAAAAGCTTAACAACTGCCCAGAATAGGTAGCGCTCCCTCAAAAGGGCCATCAGAGCATTGTAGCACTCCCTGAAAAGGTTAAGGGAAGCGCCATCACTTCAAAATCTATAGCGCTCCCTCAAAAGGGCCAGGGGAGCATTATAACGCTCCCTGACAGTGTAAGGGGGAGCGCCGACGCTCCGAGATAGTGTAAGGGGGAGTGCTCCCCTCCAAAAACTCAGTTTTTGAGGTGCTTTCAGATGGCAAAAGGTTTGCAAGCCTTCTGACTCATTTCTCCTCTACCAAATCAAATGTTTGAGGTGTTTCAAGTGTCCTTCTCATGTCGTTATAGGCACGACATAGGCATCATGGCAGTATGCTTTGTTTGATGTTTGCGACACTTGTGAGCAACATGCAACACTTGCGACCTTGTGAGCAAAATGTGACACTTGCGACCTTTGTAATGATGACACTTGCGACACTATCAAAGTGAGTAATTTTGATGTGTAACAGACTCATTAATTAATTGAGTAATGAATTAAAGGGGTTAATAATTTTTAGTTTATTTAATTAAAGACTTACGTATGAGGGGGGGAAAGAAACATTAAATGGAGGGGATAAGATAATAAATAAGGGGATAAGGTAATAAAGGAGGAGATAAGGAAATTAATGAGGGGGAGGAGAGTCGGTGAAGGGGAAGATATGACGGGGAAAGAGTCTGACAGGAAGGATGATGAGAATAGGGGGAAGGAAGAATTATGGGGGAGGAGAGACTGTAGTTCTGGTTTGGATTTTCTAGTTCTGTTGTTGGGTTCTGTGGTTTTAGGGAACCATTTTAGGGGGAACCAAGTTGTTGGGGGTTTTGGGCATGGGAGCTAGGATTCCTTTCGATTTCCTAGAGCTAGGGAGCAAGACAGGCTTCTCCTAGCTGGCTGGGAGGTTAGTCAGTTTGGGCAGAGTTGGGTCAGTGCATCAGGCTGTGAAAGACAGCAGGGAAAGGACAACCATATCAACGAAAATTAGCATCAGAAGAAGGTAACTTATTTATGAAATTGATGAGTTATTTTCATGTTGTAGTTAAATTTTAAATTTTGTTGAATATTATATGCTTATATGATGGTGAATGAATTATTTATGTATGAGAAAGGAATTATATGTTTAATTTGTATGAAATTTTGGATTTAATTAAAATTGTTCTCTACACATGGTATCAGAGCCCTGGTTCAAAATCTGGAGCCAAGGGCCTACCCACCTACCCAAACACTTAATTAGATATAAATCTGGGCCAAGCTCCAACTCCACCTAAGCTCCACCTAACCTGCAAGCCAAGCACATGATTGTTTTTAGTATATATGCAGATCTATATATCTTTATACATAATGCTTCCTAAATAAAACAAAACCACATAGAGTGAAATGCCAATGCTATCAGATAATGTCATTCTAGAGCAGGGATAATTCCTCGGTAAGGGTAGCAAAAAAAAAATGTGTGTTGTGTAGAAATACGAGTTTTAGGTAATGGACCTTGAAGTTAAAAACTTCACAAGTACACGCTACTTCAAAAAATCACATTCTCAAGAAATAAATGGTTAGAAGTAAACCTATTCATATTACCAGGCTTTAGATCCATGTATATAATCCCACTGGCATGTAGACTGTCCATTGCTTGTGCAATGTCAAGTGAAAAACTTATTGCAACATGGAGATCAATTCGATAAGGGCGTAAACTCATCATGTATTTCTAAAGAAGTTCAGTAACTATTGCCTTGATTGGATATTTGCATGCTCCAATGAACTATAGTCACATATACATGTTCTATTACAACTTATTTCTCGAACCATACCTGAATTGAAAAGCACTTACAAATCATGTAAAAAAAAAAACAAATCCAAAACAAACTACGCTGACAACATAATTAACCACCATGCTAAGCAAGACTCCTATAAGCCAATGAAAAGATTTGGGAGGGAAATGAATTAAAAGTTTCTCAAATGCATAAATTATTCTATACTCTACATCCAGAGAGGAGAAAATAGATTATTTCTTTGTAAAGAGCGAGGGGAAAATAAATTATTTGTTTGTAGTTGGGGAAGGAAGACCCTCCACGGGTCACTTTTATCTGCATAGGTTCAGTTTTCCCTAATTTTCCCTGTAAAGGTCCAGTTTTCCCGATCAATGATGAACAATCACCAGAACTTGTGGTAGATTTCTGAAATGTTGATGTTGAGGACCTCAAAGGTGATGTAGAAGATCTGGATGTAGCACTAGAGGTAGCACAAACAAAAAACAATTTTTTTTTATTTAAAAAAAAAGAAAAAAACCTAGCACACAAGTGTTATGCACCAAACCAAGTCAATGGAGAGGATCCCTATGCGCTCTCTCTCCTGGAACAAACACCCAAGCACCGAGGAAGGAACCTGGAGTCTAGAAATAGCATGCAAGCACCAAACCAAATGCAATCGTAGACTGTAAATACAAATAATATATTAAAAAAAAATACATGGGTTAGCAATCACAATACACAACACAAATCCAGCGCACAAGCACCAAACCGAACCTGCAAGAGAGGAGCCCATCATTTGTTTTTTGTATAAATTCAGCGATGAATGGACGTCTACTGGTCTGGATCGCAGTTGAAGCGGTCCTGCTACATAGGTCACGGTTTCGAGGCGCATGCACACGACATTCATTTCCCTGCTTCGGAAGCAATGGATCAACTCTTAGAAACCTTGCTAAGTAACTTTGATTCCCATCTTTTAGCTGAATCCTTGGAGCGCCTCTTAGAAAAACGAGCCAGTGACCGAGATAAAAATGTGTTTTTGGAGAAATCGCTGGAGTTCGGGCATCATCTTCAGGAAGCCTCTAAAAATTTGACGAGACAATGAATGTGCACCAAGCTACAGGGAGGAGCCATAGACCAAAGGCCACAAACAACCCATACACAAGTTATCAAAGCTAGACACAATGACCGAGTGACCAACCACCAAGTCTTGTCCAAGCGCCACGACCAAGGAATGAGCCACGAGGGAATCTGTGTGCACTATGCATTCATAAAGGTTCCTAATTACAGACCTGAGAACAAAAAAAAAAAAAAAATATATATTTTAAACAAAAAAAAAAATCGCATGCCAAAATTCGAGTCAACATGTCGAGTACAAGCCTAGTGCAAGTGCAAGCGCCTGCACCAAGCCTAAGTATGATACCACATTTAGAGCATCTTGCGGACAGAAAGTGTGCCTATAAATTGTTCAATAGTGCCTATTTTGTCTATAATACCATCTATTAGCTTCTTTATCACTGCAATAATACTTTGTAACTTCAAATATAGTTACTGAACTCGTTGCCCAAAATCAAAAAATTCATAAACATGAAAATCAACCAGATGGAATGGAAATGATTTTTTAGGAGTAGGTGAACTTAATGCATAATACACCACACCAAGTTGTTCTTAGACTGGACATTTCATCTATGATGATGTTTAGACAATAATAATTAGACAAAACAAACATTAAGGTATATTCCCATAACTAGTCTAAATGTTGGGCTAGTTGAAGTGGTTAAATCTTCATGCAAGAGGCCATGTGAATGGCCACCCAAAACAAAAACAAAAAAAACTGGAAATACAAGTCTGCGAGCTCAATGCAAAACAAGACACATAATACAAGCCAACGACCAATGCCAGAAACCAAACACCTGACAAACGAGGAGGAGAAACTATGAGAGAAAGCCATGGCGGCTGACCGGGTAACTAGAGACCTCGCAAGAAGAGACGAAGAGGAAAAGAGGAATTAGTGTTACGTCATGTAGGGTTAGGTTTAGGTCAGGAGGGCATTGGAGGAACAAGGGCGGGGCACGTGGGCTTCATGCATGCCCGCCCTTTGTTATTTAAAAAAACAAATTGTTGTTTTTAAATTATTCGTTTAAATTTATATATGTTTTATTTTAGTTATTTTTTTATTATTATTATTTTTTATTTTTTTTAATTGAGCATCGTAAATTATTTATATGTATTATTTGTTAATTTGTTAATTTTTTTTTTTTTTTTATAATGATAAATAAATTATAAAAAAAAAAAATTGAAATGTTTTGGAGTCTATGGGTTTTGAACCCACGACCACCCACCAAGCCCAAGCCTTAAGAAATGACCAAACACCAACGTGCCACACATATCACTTTTACAAAATAAATTCACTTATAAATAGTTTAATTATCAATAGTACCAAAGTACTATCTTGAAGAATAATCTTCGATTATCCAAGCGTCAAGCTCACGAGACCTTACACACAACTCATCGAGCCAATCGTCGAGTCCCTCCATTCCATTCCACTAGTCAAAGCCAAACACTAAGATTCAATGCATTGCCTCAGGCTCACTACATCATATGACCATAAGTCAGGAAACAATACATAACCACAATGCACAAGCGCTAAGTTCCAATGCCGAAAGCCACTCTACAATCCTTAAAGACTCGCACCTGAAGCCACCGAGACACACAATTCAACGCATATGTACAATGCACCAAGGAAATCTCATGAGTCAAGCATCAAAGGATAAACTTAGACTCATTTCATCGACATTAGGTTGGAATTCACCTTAATTAGTTGTAAACAAAAAGTTTAAAGGACTTAGACTAGGACAAGCGGGGGAAGGCTTCATACATAATAGGCAAATAAGCTAGAGGAATCGGCGAGTATAGCGCAAATCTAGCATAGCTACTGAGTGATAGGGTCAATATTTTTCTTAGGAAGTGACACCAAGCTTAGATGCTTAACCCTAACCTATCCAATCCCCTAAAGAGAGTAACGTCTGTTTACAGACAAGTAAAAGAAACTTACACCTAACCTTGTTTTCTAGTTTAAGTAGCACCAATTTGAAACGTCCTTGAACTCACCCTGACAACTTTGGTTGATGCAAGGTAAATCATATAGGATGGTCAGGACTCGAGGGAGTTGAGGCAAAGGAGCATCGTCGTAGGCATCGCCGACACCACCATCGCCTGAACTAGCTCTCATACTGTGCTCGTTGGAGGCCATAAATGAGACTTTAAAGGGGCGACAACCAGCAGGGACCGAGGTGGAACCCCCACCATATGGAATGGGTAATCTAGAAGTGTCAAGGGATTCAAGGGGAGGACCTCCACCCGAAGACATCACTTGAGAATTCTAGAAGATCAAACTTTTGGAGTTTGTTGGGGTTCGCACCAGTGAACACGTGGAAGCATGGTTGGAAGGCATGACAAGGTGTTTTGCCTTAAGGGACTATGCGTCCAACTCAAAGGTGAAGATAGTATTTTTTTAGTTAAGAGACCATGCCTTGAACTGGTGGGGAAACCTGGAAAGACAACTGCATCTTACCCCATACACAGTATCTTGGGAACTTTTCAATGAGAGGTTCCGAAGGAAATATCTGCCAGCTTATTATGAGGAACAACAGGTAGAGGCGTTTCATGCCTTAGTAAAGGGAAACAGAACTGTAGAAGAATATGAGATCTGATTTATGGAATTGGTCAAATGTGTTTTGTATATGCATAATGACCAATGACAGGTAGAGCGCTTCGTCTATGGATTGAACCCTAAGATAAGAGCTATGGTGCAGATGTGGAAACCGTCTTTGGTAGCAGAAGCTGTGGAAAATGTGTGTTATGCGGAGGAACACGTGAACTTAACCGGAGGTATGAGACCGACCTTTCCGCATCGTCATGGATTCATGGGGAAGGCCCCTAGGACATTTCCCAGGGGAGGGGGCTCAAGGCCACCTCCATATGGTAACAAAGTCACATGAAGGACAGTAACCGCAAGGATTTTAATGGCAGCAAGTGCAACATATCATTCTTCACCAACGACGCAGACAGGTCCACGGCCATCTCAGGGAATAGCTAGTAGGGGTAGGGGTTCCAGGGGAAGGAACTTGTTTCAGAGAAAGTCACATAACAGTGCACAGGTTCAATCTCATGTTACCTGTTGGGGGTGTGGAGGACCCCATTACCAGTGTGATTGCCCAAAGTTACAATCATGATTCATGCATAGAGAAGGAAAGGCCCCAATGGGAAGAGCAAGTAGCAGCCACCAGATTTACGCAGTGGTTAATAATCGCCAGGTCAAACATCAATCCACGGTGGTGGAGTCATTTTGGTGCGACAGATAGTTTCATTTCACCATCTGCATTAGAAAAGAGTGGGTTGGCAGCCTATGAGCACGATGACTTTAAACAAGTCGAGATGGCTTCGGGGGAAAAACAATCTGTAGGACCTAGTGTTGAGAATTGTATAGTAGACCTGGGAGTGTGTACTACTAGGTTAAAGGTGTACGTCACTTCTCTCGGGGTGTACGACCTAATCATTGGAATGGATTGGTTAGAAGCTCATTGAGCTTTGGTATATTGTTTCGCAAAAAGGGTGCTATGTTTAGACGATGAAGGAAGGCCAGTGGAGATACAGGGTGTACGGAGAAAAGTGTCATTACGCTTTATCTCAACTATGAAGGTTAAGTAATTCTTGAGGCAAGGGTGTTGAATTTATGTAGTTGAAGCAGTGAATGAAAGGAAGGGACCCTCATTAGATCAGTACCCGGTATTGTCAGAATTTAAGGATGTTTTTCCAAACAAGTTACCAGGGTTACCTCCTGAGAGGGAACTCGATTTTACTATTGAGTTAAAACCTGGTGCAGAACTGATTTCCAAGACTTTGTATCAGATGACAGCGCTGGAACTTTGTTTGTTGCAAATGCAGTTGAAAGAGTTACTAGACTTAGGGCTAATAAGGCCCAGTGTCTCACCTTGGGGTGCACCAGTAATTTTTGTAAAGAAGAAGGATGGATCCTTACGACTGTGTATAGAATACAGGGACTTGAATCGTGCTACAGTGAAAAATAGGTACCCAATGACGCGAATAGATGACCTCTTCGATCAGATGAAAGGAGCAGTGGTATTCTCAAAGATCGATTTGCGATCAAGGTATCATCAGTTAAGGATTAAGGAAGGCGATATCCCAAAAACTGCCTTTCGAACTCGGTTTGGACATTATGAGTTTGTTGTAGTACCTTTTGGATTGACCAATGTGCCAACAGTATTCATGAGCCTCATGAACGACGTATTCCGGAAGTACTTAGACTGTTTTGTACAAGTCTTTCTAGATGACATCCTCATCTATTCCAAAAATGAAAGAGAACATGAGGAACACTTACGAGTTGTGTTGTCCTGCCTTAGAGAGAAAAAATTGTATGGGAAGTTGTCAAAGTGTTCCTTCTTTCAGAAAGAGATCCACTATTTAGGTCATATCATTTCCAGTCAAGGAATCTCTGTGGACCCAGAAAAGGTAAAGGCCATTATGGAGTGGCCAATGCTGAAAAATGCCCATGAGGTTAGAAGCTTCATGGGGCTAGCAAGTTATTATTGGAGATTTGTGGAGGGATTCTCCAAAATAGAAAAACCCATTACCACCTTGCAGTGCAAGGGGGTCAGGTATGAATGGATAGAAGAATGTGATTGTGCATTCATTGAGCTTAAGAGGTTACTAAATAGTGTGCCAATTCTACGAGTGTCGAATATGGAAAAGGACTTCACAGTCTGCACGAACGCCTCGAAGAAAGGGTTGGGGGCTGTGCTAATGCAGGATGGAGGAGTGATAGCTTATGTGTCAAGGAAGTTGAAGAAACATGAAGAGCTATACGCAACTCATGATTTAGAGTTGGCAGCTGTAATGCTAGCTTTGAAACTTTGGAGGCACTATCTTGTGGGGC
>SNQJ01S0010808.1:40600-58995 GCA_010110895.2 Picea sitchensis | reverse complement strand
GGGGGGGGGGGTGCAAGGATAGGGGAAATTGAGAGAGAATATGGATCCATGGATGAGGATCCAGACACTATTGATATGAGGTGAGGAATGGAATGGACCCAGAGGAGTAGAGGAGAAAAAGATCCAAGATATATGCAAGAATAGTTGAGATAAGAAGAAAATCGGAATAGAGAGGTGGAAAAGAGCTATCCAAGGGAACATGAGGAAGAGTCGGACTGATCCAGGTGGATCTAAGAACACTTAAAAATTGGCAGTCTCAAATGGTGATGGAAATGACCCCATTGCATAAAGCTTGGCGAGATATTTCCAATGCAACTTGAACAGACTCAAATGCACGTCATATGAGGAAGATATGGCCTATTGGAGTTTTGGCAAAACAAGGGAAATGATGATAGGGATGCCACATGGCATCATTGGAAGGATGGCATGTGGCACAGTATGGATGGACACATGGAAGTACAAATGTTTATGTGGCACTATAATAATGTTGATGCGACGTTGTATGGATTATGACGTGGAAGTATAGGTGGAAATACAATAGGATGATATGGTAGGATGACTAGGCGTACAATGGATGACATAGCGCTAACTGGATGATGGTGAGGAAAGTGATTGTGCAATAGGTGGACCAGTCAGAAAATGACACATGGACCAATGAAATGGTACCATGTGGCACTCCATATTTTCCCAATATGGTATATGTCAAAAAACATTTATGTAACGACCGAAGGGAATCAAACCTAAGACCTCCAGAGTAACAAACCAATGGTCTAACCAGTAGACCAAATGACAGAACTTAAGCATACAATGACATCATTTCTATTTAAAGTTATTGTTGTAAAAATACACCAAATGGGGGGCAAGTTCCATGGGTTAGACTTTGTGACCTCCGTCAATATATTCAAACATTCTGACCAATGCGCCAACCAATTTCGTTGGTTAACCCAACGATGAAACAATGTTTTAAAGTTTTAATAATTTCCAAATGTGAATATAACGTATCAGGTGGGGTTTGACCCCCCAACCTCTACTATATTAACTCAAATTATTTTCTATTTCAATATACATGCCTATGTTTCCAATAAATACGATTCAATTTCTATTGTACAAGGGAGTCTTGTGGCCAAAACTCTGAGTTGAGTTCTTTTATGCTATGTTATATACTTTGTAAAGATTTTGTATGAATATTTTTTAGAGGAGTTCTTGGAGAGCCTTGACTGACTTTTGTAAAGAGTCTTTGTAATCTCATTGAGACAAAGTAAGCAAGGAGTTTGCTTACGAATGTGGTATTTTTGTATGCTACAATTCAGTGCCATTGGAAATATATGGAAGTCATAGGGTGTTTATTGTCAAAA
The DNA here is from genome assembly GCA_010110895.2 of Picea sitchensis. Taxonomy (NCBI): domain Eukaryota; kingdom Viridiplantae; phylum Streptophyta; class Pinopsida; order Pinales; family Pinaceae; genus Picea; species Picea sitchensis. The sequence goes on along the minus strand of SNQJ01S0010808.1, from coordinate 57,640 downwards.
GTGTTAGTTTTCCAAGGAGGATTTGATGGTGATAGTTACACCTGAGGTTGTGCAGCAAAATAGAAAGTCAGTGCCAAGATGGGTCGATATGTAATGTAGTGTCGTTGAGAATATACAGAACTATAGAATGTTTACAGTCAAAAGTTTCAGTTTTTCGAGGCAAAGATGATATTGACATCCACACTTGAGTTTTTTGTAGTGTATCATAAGGTCCTTATTAAGAGAGAGTCGTGTAAGTCCCAGGACGAGACAATGAGCCACATATTATGAGACCTCTTTGAGAAGGAGGATAGAAATTTTATGTGAGAGCCATATTCCTTTGTAGATTGGTCCCAATATCAGGGAATGAAGTCTTTACAAAGAAAATTAATGAAGCAGTTCGTGGATTAAGCAATCTCGGAGACATAACCAAAATATTTGGTGAACTCTGTTAACAACTTGTGTAATGTGCCATTTGACTTCTTGGACTTTGTGACCTCCGTCAATATATTCAAACATTATGACCAATGCGCCAACCAATTTCGTTGGTTAACCCAACGATGAAACAATGTTTTAAAGTTTTAATAATTTCCAAATGTGAATATAACAGATCAGGTGGGGTTTGACCCCCCAACCTCTACTATATTAACTCAGATTCTTTTCTATTTCAACATACATGCCTATGTTTCCAAGAACTACGAATCAATTTCTATTGTACAAGGGAGTCTTGTGGCCAAAACTCTGAGTTGAGTTCTTTTATGCTATGCTATATAATTTGTAAAGATTATTTATGAATATTTTTTAGAGGAGTTCTTGGAGAGCCTTGACTGAATTTTGTAAAGAGTCTTTGTAATCTCATTGAGACAGAGTAAGCAAGGAGTTTTCTTACGAATGTGGTATTTTTGTATGCTACAATTCAGTGCCTTTGGAAATCTATGGAAGTCATAGGGTGTTTATTGTCAAAAGTATTAGTTTTCTAAGGAGGATTTGATGGTGAGATTTACACCTGAGGTTGTGCAGCAAAACAGAAAGTCAGTTCCAAGATGGGTCAATATGTAATGTAGTGTCGTTGAGCATATACAGAACTATAGAATGTTTATAGTCAAAAGTTTTAGTTTTTCGAGGAAAATATGATATTGACATCCACACTTGAGTTTTTTGCAGTGTATCATAAGGTCCTTATTAAGAGAGAGTCATGTAAGTCCTAGGACGAGACAATGAGCCACATATTATGAGACCTCTTTGAGAAGGAGGATAGAAATTTTATGTGAGAGTCGTATTCCTTTGTATACCGGTCCCAATATAGGGGAATGAAGTCTTTAAAAAGAAAATTAATGAAGCGGTTTGTGGATTAAGCAATCTCGGAGACATAGCCAAAATATTTAGTGAAATCCGTTAACAACTTGTGTAATGTGCCATTTGACTTCTTGTTTTTCTTACTTCACTTCATGTCAACATTTCAATTCCACAAGTTAATTATGCAAATTAATGAAGTTTGATTAAGTGGATTCATGTGATCATTGAAAATAGTCGGTAACGGTCATAATTACCAGATCATGTTGGACGTTAATGTATGCTTATGAATTAAATTGAAATCTAAGTATTTTTTGATAAAGTGGTATCAAATAAGGTATGACAGGTATTTGCGAGTGAATCCAAGCATGGTGAAGGCATGCTTGAAAGCTTCCAGTTTGAAAGTGCATATCTTGGTTGCAAAAGGACAACCATGGGAAAAGCATCGAAGTGAGAATGGCTTCAAGAGATCAAAGAGATCAACCAGAGTATTCAGGCAGAGAATGTTGAGTTGATAAGGTTTTTGCATATATTTGAAGATGAGAAGATAAAGTTGCAACTTCAGTTACAATCCATAGTAGAGGCTTTGGTAAAGTTTGAGAATATGGAAGGATTAAAGAAATCATGCTTCACACCAGATCCAGAAACTGTTTCTGAGGTACACAATAGAAGTAATTATTCAATTTCACATGCTTCCCATCAAGATGATTCTTTTGGTGCATTTGAAAGGCATGTTAAAGGTGTTGGGTTGAAATTTCTAATGAAAATGGGATGCGAGGGAAAATTTCTTGGATTTAATGGCCAAGGTATAGTTAATCCCATAGAAGTGGTAGAACAACCCCATTATGCAGGATTGGGTTATGTAAAAGAGGAAGTTGGATAATTCTCCAAAACAACGAAGGAAAGAAATTATCCAAGTGACGAGTCTAAGTCATTGCATAAAGAATGCTCACAAGTTGGTGGCACATCACACCTTGATGGTGACAATGATTGCAAGTCATCTCCAAAGAGAGATGAGAATTTCAAAGGGAGAGTTCATTCAATTTATCCTCACCAAATCTGCACTAAATATAACCATGAAAGGTATAAAGGTCATGATGACAGAAAACATTTCTTTGATTATAAGAAGAATAATCATGCAATTCAAACCTTGTGGAATTTGTACCCTTGTACTTTTTGTTGATCACCTAACCATTGTGTTTCCAAGTGTCGAAAGAGGAAATATTTGAAAAGTAAGTTGATCATGTCCATTGAAAGGGAGGAAAGACATGAAGAATACCTTCCAAGTTCACAAGGAAAGAAGGGATCATTGTCCAAGATCATGGGAAATAATTATTGCACTCATTGCAATATGAGTGGACACCAAATGGATAAGTGTTGGAAAATGTATCCACAACTTCGTCCAAAGTGGTTCAAGGAAGTTTTGGAAGCACCTACAAAGAGATAAGTAGCAACATTAGTTGATGTTGATGATTTTTCTAATAAGTTCGAGAAGGAATTCTCTATGTTGGCTTGTCTTGGTAGTATAGTGTATGAAGAAATTGACGCATGGTTTTTGGAAAATGGCTCATATTTCCACATGAAAGGAATGAGGTCAGTGTTATTTATCTTTTCAGGGATATATTTAGACTGCTATGTGGGTTTTGGGACTAACACCCAACATGCAGTTAAGGGGGTTGGATGTGTGAGATTCCAGCTAGAGTCGAGATGATATCTAGAGATGGTAGAGATGTTGTTGTTTCTTGATATGAAGGTAAATTTTCTCTCAGTATTAGCTTTGGAGGATGAGGGATATGGATTTGTGTTCTAGCATGGACAAGTGCTTGTATATCCAAAGAGAGATACACATGACATAGAAATAGTGCATGGTGTCAAATATGAGAGGTTATAGAGGTTTCTAGGAAATCTTGTGATTGGATCCAGTGGGTTCTTGGATTTAGAGTCAATGTTAGTACCAGAGACAAACAATTGTGAGGCTTCTTCTAGTACTCTCAAAAGAAGAATCCCATGAAGAATCCCACCTATCCAAGGAATATTCCATTAAGGGGAAGTAACCTAAAGTGGAACATTCATGGTTATCATTTTTTAGTAGCCAAGTTTAGCATACATATGTAGCACCTCCAAATCATTTTTCTAGGATATGAATAATATTTTTTGTATGAATTATGGAGGTAGAGTGCTTATTAAAAGAGTGAAATAGGTATAAATGTTTTTTATTTAATTCCATGTCCATGTAAGATGTATATATTTATGTCTGGTGAGAAGCAATTCAAACAACATAGTTTTTTTTAGAAACATATTTGGATTTTTCTTTCAGGGAAGCAAGTAAAGGACATGAAAAAGATGTTCATTCAAAGACTCCAACAGAAACATCAAGTAATAAAAGGACAATTAAAGGAGGGCCAAGACAAGATGGAAAGGCATGACAAGCACCATAATGACCAGTTCCAATATGGATATTACCTTGAATTGTATATCATAAAAGTGAAGTTGATCCTTACTTAGGTGTTGAGTAATCCATACTTTTGGAGGTCCATAAGTTCTTCTAGTGGGGAGGTGTGATCCAGGTGGATTTGAGAATGCTAAAAACTTAACAGTCTCAAATGGTGATGTAAATGACCGCATTGCATAGAGCTTCACGAGATCTTTCCAACGCAACTTAAATAGACTCAAATGAACATTGTATGATTAATATATGACCTTCTAAATGTTTGGCCAAAATGAGGTAATGATGACATTGATGCCATGGGGAATCACTGGAAGGATGACACGTGGCACGGTATAGATGGACATGTGGCAGTATGGATGTTGATTTGTCACTATACGTATGTTGATGTGGACTATATGGATGTTGATGTGGAATTGTAAATATGATGACGTGGAAGTACAGGTGGTAATACAACAAGATGACGTGGCAGGTTGACTAGGTGTACAGTGGCTGACATAGCAGGTCAATGTGTTGTTGACTAGATGTTGATGTGGAAGTTTATTATGAATCACCTAGGGAAGTTGGAAAGTGACACATGGACCAATGAAATGGTGCCACGTAGAACTCCATATTTACCCAATATGGATTATGTTAAAAAAATTGTATGTAGCGACTGAAGGGAATCGAACCCTAGACCTTCGGAGTAACAAACCAATGGTATAACCACTACACCAAATAGTGGTAATTAACCATACAATGACTTCATTTCTATTTAAATTTATTGTTGTAAAAATCTGCTAAAGGGGGGTGAGGTCTGCAGGTTCAATCCTGCAACCTACACTGGTATATTCAAACATTCTGACCAATGCGCCAACCAATTCCATTGGTTAACCCAATTACATTATAATGTTTTAAAGTTTTAATAATTTCCAAATGGGAATATAGTAGGTCGGGTGGGGTTTGACCCCCCAACCTCTGCTATATAAAATCAAGGCCTTTTCCATTGCAACACACATGGATATGTTTCCAAGAACTCTAAGTTTATTTCTACTGTACAAGGGAGTCTTGTGTCCAAAACTATGAGATGATTTCTTTTATGCTATGCTATATAATTTGTAAAGATTTTTTATGAAACTTTTTGATGAAGCTTTTTGAAAATATTTTTTAGAGGATTTCTTCGAGAGCCTTGAGAAACTTTTGTAGAGAGTCTTTGTAATATCGTTGAGAGTGATTAAGCAAGGAGTTTGCTAATGAATGTGGTCCTTTTGTATGCTATAATTTAGTTACATTGGGAATCTATGGGAGTCATAGGGTGTTTATAGTCAAAAGTCTTAGTTTTCCAAGGCAGAGTTGATGGTGACAGTTACACTTGAGGTTGTGTAGTAGAAAAAAAATTCAATCCAAAGATGGGTCAATCTGTAATGTAGTGTCATGGAGCATCTATGGAACTATAGTTTTTATAGTCAAAAGTTTTAGTTTTTCAAGGCAAAGTTGATAGTGACATCCACGCTTGAGTTTTCTATAGAAAATTAGAAGTTCCTTATTGAGAGGGATCCTTGTAAGTCCTAGGATGGGACAATGAGCCACATATTGTGAGACCTCTTTGAGAAGGAGGATAGCCATTTTATGTGAGAGACTTATTCCTTTGTAGACCAATCTCAGGATTAGAGAATGAAGTATTTGCAAAGAATAATTAATGAATCGTTTCGTGGATTAAGTGAGCTCGGAGATAGCCAAAATATTTGGTGAACTTCGTTAACAACTTGTCTAATGCACCATTTGAATTTTTGTTTTTCTTACTTCACTTAATTTCATCATTTCAATTATGCAAGTTAATTATTCAAATTAATGAAGTTTGATTAAGTTGATTCACATGATAATTGAAAATAGTCAGTAGTGTTCATAATTCCCAGATCAGGTTGGATGTTAATGTATGATTATGAATTAAATTGGCATCTAAGGATTTGTTGATAACATTCCCAGGATGAATATAAAAGAAACCACACCAAGTGGTAGTGTGTAAGAGTATGTTGTGCCAAAGAGGAGCACAAATGAGGATAGGCCCACGAAGAGGTGTAGCATTGAGGATAGGGTGTCTATTAGGGATACCAGTAGTAACCATAGTGGTATTAGTAAGGTCCTAGCTGACAAATTCCAAACCCCTTAGTTGTTGCAAAGTGTTGCAACCTTAGAGGAAGATGAAGTACAGAGCGGTGGTGCACCGATAAGAAAAAAATATGGAGTGTAGAGCAGTGGTGCATTGTTAGGAGAGGAAGATGGTGTGGAAATTAGTGGTGTGCAGATAGAAAAGAAAGATGGAGGCTCCCCTAGTAGTGGGGGACACAAATTGGTGATAGTAGATGGTCTTACATAACTAAAAGTAGATAACTTTCTAGGTCCCCTCACAAGAAATGTCTGAATTATATGAGATTACCCCCCCTTTGAAAAACCCCCCTTTCATGCTCATAATCAAGAAGAAATAATAGAAGATAGTAAAATTATTATATTAGGATAAGGGGTAGAATAAGAAAGAATATAAGAGATGAGTGAAGAAGAAGGAGAAGACAATGCCACTTCACCTAGAAGAGTATTATTAGAAATAGTTTTGACAACCAACAGTCAAAGTAGCAGAGTTGGTATGATATTGATGATGGAAAATGAGGATAGAACCTTGAGGCTACATGTTTTCCATGAAACAGGTAAGGATGATGTGGAATAACATTGGTTCATGTGAAAAGAAATCTAGTCTTTGAATAGGATCACATACGAAGAAACACACATCGTGAAGCTAGAGACCACATTCAGGGACACAACCTTGACATGGTATATGAAGTACAAGTCCATTGCACCAGCGAGAAAAACAAGGTCCCTGACAAAGATCAAGAAATATCTAATTAGGGAGTTTCAGAAACCTAAGTTAGAGGCTCAATGTATCATAGAGATAAAAAGAAATTAAAAAAAAGGAAGGAGAAATCGTGTGGGATTATGACCAATGGTTTAAGATTTTATTGGATAGAGTGACATTCCAAATCTAGGACATGCAACATATAGAGTGTTTTATTGTGGGGTTACTTCACCATATCCCAGTCCCACTCACCTAGTAGAAAGTGATGACTCAAGTGGAAGCAATAGAAATTGCAATGTGCCTAGAAGCTACACTAGGAGGGGCAAAGACATCGGTAGGATTGTTGTAGCTACAGTCGCAATCGTCCAACCTGAAAATGAAATTTCAATATATGTCCAAGACTAAGGTCATGCACGAGAAATTATGGTGTACCACCTATTACTCAAAGGGGCATCACAAGGATGAATGCCTTGTACATCCAAATTATGTGGAAATAGGTGCACCAAATACATTTCCATATGGATATATAGAATGGTGTGAGATATGTAGACAGTGGATCCATGTGACACCCCACTTCCCTACTTTGTGGAAGTATCAAACGATGAACCACACTCCATTTTGTGAGTTCTGTAAATCCGTGGGGCATTATTTTAATAACTATCACTCACTCCAAATGATGCAAGACAACACATGTGATGCATTTCAAGTATATAAAGAGAACAAGGGTGGTGATCATAGAGGTGTTCAAAGAGGTGGATACCAAGGAGATCTCCAGGGTGTATATGAGTGTGGTCTCAGCTGAGGATATGGCGGAGGGGGAGTTAGACCACCCACTTGTTTCAATTGTGGATAAATTGGTCATGTATCAAGGTTTTTTACCAAACCCTGTGTACGTTTTTCATATTGTTATAGTACCACTCATGTCACCAAAGACTTTCCCAACCTATTGAAAAAGTGGGAAGACAAGAATTCAAATTGCAACATGGTGCATGAAGAGCCATGCAATAATAAAAAGAAGAAGAATGAGGAGGTTGATGTCCAGGTAGTAACTCAAGTAGGAGTGAAGATAGGATAAGAATTTGAGCATGGTGAAGGATCGGGTCAAAAGTTGGAAGGTAATATAAGGAAGGCATCACAACCTCCCTCTAAAGTTTGATGTTTCCCAACAAAAATAGTTTCTACATTATGCGCAGAGAAATATAAAAGGGCACACAAGGAGTTGTAACGCGTTACTTAGAGGTCACTTGAGGAGGCTCGTATCTAAGAATAAGTGCAGAGGGTGACAAAAGGGTCATTGGAGGAAGCTCATATCTGTGAAGAGGTACAATAGGTGACGTAGAGGTCACTTTAATAGGCTCTTTCCCATGAATAATTGTAATGCACAATGCAATGATATTTGGAGGAAGCTCGCATGCATGAAGAAATAATCATTGGAATAATATCACCAACAGAATGAGTCGTGACATTCTATGAAGAAATCACATGAAGAATAGCTCCTAGAGGAATTGCAACGTGTAGAACATGAAAAATACTTGCACGACTTGGGTCATGAGGAAGAACGTGAAGACCAAGTAAGTGTTAGAAAAACAGGATCACAGAGAAATAAAATAAAACAAATGTGGAAATAAAACATAGAAGATACATAATACAATAGAGACATGGATACACATGGTTCACCCAATGTGGGCTACGTCCACCAGAGAAATTTCCAGGTCCTTCCTTTTTTATTATCCAACAAAATGAAGGGATACAACCTACATCACACATGTTGTAAATTCCTCTTCTATATCTCATAACCTCCTCTCTCAGAATACAATATTCACGATAATACACAGCCACAATAAAATTCCCCCATAAAAGAGGGTTTCCTTCTAGGGGAAAAAACCCTAAAATAACTTTTACCGTCATATCTACAATCTTATAATGAATGGTCCATATTGAATATGAAATTACAATATTTTACAAGGAATTTGTTTCCAAAATTTTGCTTCGGGGGCGCTATCCTCAAATCCCCCACTGGGGGGGGCTACAAATTTTTTGTCTCCCCCAATGGACCCCATGGAGATAGTTTTGGGGGGGAAATCCCCCTGTTAGGGAATGGAGTCCAAGCATGGCTAAAAAAAACCTCTGAATCAGGAAGATAATAAGGCGCCACAACCAATATCCCACTTCAATATTGATCACAACAACTCCATTGCTATACCTCTTGGAATATAATCCTCCTTGGACCTGGAAAATTTCTCATCTTCACCTTCATGCTTGAAGACCAATTGAAACTGAGTAGGAACTCAGTTTCTCCCTAGTTTCTCCCTTTGTTAACATGTCTGTAGGATTCTAGCTAGTATGTATCTTTTCCAACTTCAAATGTCCATCTTCCAAGATAGATCGTATGAAATGTTACCTAAGTTGTATATGATTAGTATTCAAATGGAAGGATGATTTCTTTGCAAGATGAATGGCACTCTTGTTGTCATAGTACAACCTATTATTCTCTTGTTTATTTCCCAATTCCTCCATAAACCTATGTAACCAAATAATCTCTTTACTAGCCTTTGTATCAACAACATACTTTGCTTCCTTTGTTGAAAGTGAAACAACCTTTTGTAGTTTCAAAATCTAACTTAATGGTGTTCCACCTACAGTAAAAACATACCATGCAGTGCTCATCCTGCTCTCTTTATCACCTTCCACATCTGAATTAACGTATCCCTGTAAAACAATGTTTGGACCTCCAAAACATAATGCATGAGTAGCAGTACCTCTCAAATACCTGAGAATCCACTTTACTGCCTCCCAATGTTTTTTACTTGGATTGTCCATATACCTTCTCACAACTCCCAATGCATGTGAAATGTATGCTCTTGTGAAAACCATTGCATACATCAAGTTTCCAAGTGTTGATGAATAAGGGACCCTCGACATGTATTTTATCTCCTCCTGTGTCTTGGGACACATTTCCTTAGTTAATTTGAAATGTCTTTCCAAAGGTGTACTAATTGGTTTTCCATTCTTCATTCTAAACCTCTCCAACACCTTCTCTATGTACACACCCTGAGACAATCTCAATTTTCATTTTTTCCTATCTCTTGTTATTCTCTTACCAAGGATTTGCTTTGCGGAACCCAAATCCTTCGTCGAAAATGAATTAACTAATTTCTTCTTGAGAACATTTATATCCCGTGCCATATTAGACCCTACAACAAGCATTTCATGTACATACAATAGAAAGATAATATAACTTCCATTTTCTAGACTTTTAAAATAAACAAAATGATCAGAATGACATCTACTATAACCTTGTTCTATCATAAACCCATCAAATTTCAAATACCACTTCCTTGGAGATTTATTTAGGCCATGCAAGCTCTTCTTCAACATGCATACCAAATTTTCCTTCCCTTTGACCTCATAACCCTTTGGCTGCTGCATATAAATATCTTCCTCCAAATCCCCATGTAGAAAATTTGTTTTTACATCTACCTATTCAAGATGCAAATATTCTACTACCACAAGACTTAAAATAGTCCTAATTGAAGTCATCTTAAAAACAGGAGAAAATATTTCATCAAAATCTATACCTTTATTTTGTGCAAACCCCTTTACAACGAGTCTAGCTTTGTACCACTTTTTTCCTCCATCTTCTTCCTTCAACTTGTAAACCCATTTATTCTGCAATGATCTTTTCCTGCATACAACTTAACCAAGTCCCAATTCTGGTTATTTACCAAGGAATCCATTTCCTCTTTCATTCCTTGCTCCCACTTCTATTTAGTGCCTACCTATATTGCCTCTTCATAAATTTTTGGTTCACTAGAACCAGTCAACAATAAATAATACAATGAAGGAGAGTATCGTTCAGGGGGTCTACTTAACCTAGTATATCTTCTAACAACACTTGCAGGAGCTTGAGGTAATTGTTTCTCCTTTTGTTGTAAATTTTTATTTTCTGGTACCTTTGGAATTTATTTTTCAGTAATCTCATCAAGCAGTGTGTATTTTGGTGTTTCTTTTTCCTATTCATTTCCCTGCAACTGATCTTTGTACATGACCTTCTCATTGAATATGACATATCTACTCCTAATGATTTTGTGATTTCCATAATCCCATAAGTGATAACCAAAATTATTAAGACTGTATCTAATAAAGTTACACTTCTTGGATTTTTCCTCAAGTTTTGTTCTATTTTCTTTATCAATATGGACAAATGCTTCCCAACCAAAAGTCTTCAAAAAACAATAGTTTACCTTTTTACCTATCCATCCCTCCTCTGGAATTCTACCATCCAAAGAGATTGAAGGTCCTTTTTTTATTAAGTAAACAACAATATATATAACATCTTCACAAAACTATAAGGGAAACCAAGCATGCAATCTCATACTCCTTGCATGCTCCATGATTGTCATGTTCATCCTTTCTGACACGCCATTTCCTTGTGGTGTTCTTGGAACTATCTTCTCTCTATGAATCCCATGGTATGAAAATTAATCATCAAACTCCTTTCTACAATATTCACCTCCATTGTCTGATCTGAGACACTTCAACATTTTCCTGTCTCATTCTCAACCAAAGATTTCCATTTCTTAAAAGTATCAAAAACATCAGATTTTTGTTGAATGCAATAAACCCAAGTTTTTCTAGTTGCATCATCAATAAAAGTAACATAATAATGAAAGACACAAAGAGATTATATATGATTTGGTCCCCACACATCTGTATGCACAAGCTCTAACCTTTCACTCTTCTTTTCTTTTTAGACTTTCAAGAATCTTACTCTCTTCTATTTTCCATAAACACAATGCTCAAAAAAATCCAAATCAATTTGTATAAGATCTGGAGAAAAATATATTTGGTGAAATATCTTCATCCCCTTCTCACTCATGTGTCCAATCCTATGATGGAATAGTGTTGTATCTACTCCTGTATAAGCTAAAGAGATAGAAGAATCAATATTACCAGTACATAAATACAATGTACTTACCTTCACTCCTTTTTCTATCACTAGTGATCGTTTGGTGACCTTCCACACCTTATCTGTAAATATAGATATACATCCTTCACTTTCCAACTACCCAGTTGAAATTAGAATTTTTCTTAGATCTAGAACATGTCTTACCTCTTTCAAAAATCATTGGTTTCCATTCTTTTTCTTTATTTGTACCTTTCCCATTCCAACAATTTTGCATGGTGCATCATCACCCAAATGAACCTGTCCAAAATCACCTTGAACATAATCTACAAAAATTTTCCTATGGGGTGTGGCATGAAATGAAGCCTCTGAATCTACTACCCAAGACTTAGAAATATAATATACAGAAAGAATCAAAGCATATTGTAACACATCACCTATTACATTTTCTTCCTGATATTTTTCCAGTTGTCCATCTCTTTGTTTCTTTGGAGCTCTGCAGTATTTCTTCAAATGTCCTTTCTCCCCACAATTCCATCACTCTATCTTTCCCAGTCTGGATTTGGATCTGACCTTCCTAGAATTGTTGTGGTTCCCTGATCCCTTTCCTCCATCCTTTTGTCTTCCCCTGTTCTCCATGTTTAACACATTACCTTACCTGGTCTTTTCTGTCACATTTCCTTGCTAAGGATAACACCAAAAACATCATCAAATTTTAGAGTGTTTGAACCAGAGATAGAGTTACTTATAGCCATGACCAAGCCATTCCATTTTTATGGTAATGAGCACGGGATTAGAAGAGCTTTAAACTCATCATCAAAGTCCACTTTTACATAACTTAGCTGATTAGTAGTCATATTAAATTCATTTAAATGATCTGCAATAGACCCACCTTCTGACATCTTCATATTAAATAATCGCTTCATTAAAAATACCTTATTGGACACTGAGGGTTTTTCATACAGTTTAGCCAATGTGTCTATCAGTTCCTTCATTGTATTTTCTTTTGAATTATTGAAAGCCACCAATGTTGTCAGGCTCAACCGTATCATTTCTAGTGCCTTTCTGTCAATAACTTCTCATTCTTCGTCCTGCATAGCCATCATATTATTTACTATCCCATCCAATGGTAGGAATAGATCCTTTTGATATAAATAATCATCCATCTACAATTTCCATAACTGGTAGTTTTCACCGTTAAATTTATTGAACCTAAAATTTCCATCTTCTTCCATTACTCCCACTCGAACAAGGAACCCTCTTTTCCTGCGAGTTACCTTTTTCTATGATACCAATTGTTAGAAAAAAAAGATCATAGAGAAATAAAATAAAACAAATGTGGAAATAAAACACAGAAGATACATAATACAATAGATACATAAATATATCTGGTTCACCTAGTGTAGGCTACGTCCACCAGATAAATTTCCAGGTCCTTGATTTTTATTATCCAGCAAAATGAATGATCCGAGTGGATATTGGTGTCCAACCACATTTTCCAGCTGGCTCAAAACAACTTTCTAACAATTTTGGTAATTTACTATTTTTAGCATTTTTTCGAGTCCTGAACTTCTGGATCTGTTTTGAGGCCCTAAACGACGTTATTTTGGGTATCTGCCGATCGAAAAATTTCAACATGAAATTTTCGTCAACAGTTGTAATCCTCAGATAGATCTTTCCAATGGGCTATCGTGCACCTAAAACAAAGATCGTATGAAAAAGTTACGACCCCGAGAAGTTGATGTACTGACTTACCCAAACGGGGCCCACGTGACTTTTGGTGCTTCATCTCCTAGGGTTAGGTTTTTTTATGTCTAGGGTTTTTTACACTCTTGTTTATTGTAAAAAGGCCTTCAGAGTCTTATTGTAATCATATTCTGGTGAATGAGCGCATTCATCACATCTCTTCTCATAGATAAGCCACCACCATTCCAACAAGCTTGTTTTCCACTGCATTTTACAGTTTTAGCTTATTTCCTTATTGAATAAAAAAATCAGTTTTATTGTATCTTTGTTATTTTGTCTTAAGCATATGTTAATAATCTGTAGTCATTTCATTATGCTCATAAAATCCAGATAAATGAAGGGATACAACCTACAACACACCTGATGTAACTTCCTCTTCTATCTCTCACAATCTCCTCTCTCGGAATACAATATTCACGATAATACACAACCACAATACAATTCCCTCATAAAAGAGGGTTGCATTCTAGGGAAAACCCCCTAAAATAACTTATATAGTCATATTTGTGACCTTATAATGAACGGTCTAGATTGACTATGAAATTACAGTATTTTACAAAGTATTTTTTCCCAAAATTTCGCTTTGGGGGCATTGCCCCAGAATCCCCCACCAGGGGAGGGATAAAAAAAAATCTCCACCTCCCCCTGGAACCCCCTAGAGATATATTTTTTGGGGGGATTCCCCCCCATGCCCCTCCATTCGGGAATGGGGTCCAAGAATGGCTTAAACAAACACTTGAATCAAGAAGATAATCAGTCTCCACAACCAACAATAAGTTATTTCTTGCATTGATGTTTATGATTGTTGAATGATCTAGAGGATGCAAGTAAGTTTATGTAGATGTTAGCCACTTGCATGAGGGAATAAGTATTGGAGGAAACCATATCATCCCCTCTACCAGAAAGATATGTATGTCAGGTCAGTAAGAAAAAGTGCATTGGTCGAGAGTTCAATATGGAAACATAACTTTGTGGCTATGACGTGTATGGAGGCATGTTAGATCTAGGTTCCGATGTAAATATTTTTTCGAATAAATCTGAGGAGGTAATGGGTAAACCAAAATTGGTTTGGTTGCACATCCAACTACAGTTGGAAAATCAATACAATATATACCCAATAGGCCAATTGGAGCAAGTGGAAATGAATCTAGAAGGAGAAAAAACAAAGGTTGAATTTGAGGTCATAGAAATTATGGATGAATCTAATCCATATACTTCCTTACTTGGCATTGATTGGGCCTTTGATAATAATGCGGTTTTGAATTTAAAGAAGAGGAAAATGTCATTTGAAACAAACACCATGTGCGTGGTCGCACCTCTGGATCCATATAAAGGAGACAAATACAATGAGCCAGTGGATGAGGATGCATGAAGCTTGGCTATTGAAAACATCTATAATATCATGAGGTGAAACCAGGATTACATAAACCCCACCACAGATGGAGAATTAAGTGGAGAAGTGTCAATTCTTATGACACAGATTTTGAGGATGCCATGGATAGGTGGAAAAACAAGCTATATGAAGTGTGAACAAGGAATTGAATGCATATTTATACATTGGACCATGGGGAATAATTTGAGTCCTTTTGGTATCATTGATCAACACCGATGAACACATTTATTGCATGGATACGATGCATTCTCGAGCATCATAGGGATCACACTATTGATACAATACTCAGGGCTATGCATAGAGAACCTTATCGGGAATGGGAAGCTATTGAAGCATCCATTAGGGAATGATTCAAAATCGATTTAGATATCTTTTGCTACACTTTCCTTTTTGAAAGGAAATGGATAGCTAAAAAACATCACGATGCATGAAGTTGGTATATGAATCTCTGATGAGTGCTTCCAAGGAAACACCCTATATCCCCAAGTCCCCAATACTCAACTAAGAAAATCAAATAGCCACCTACATAGGAAAGGAACAAAGATACTATATCATTAACTCATAAAGATATGTTCCCTATGATGTTCTCCCTCAACTCCATTGAGACAACAGATAACTTAGGCAACACCGTAGAGGAACTGGTTAATCAATGGATATTAGCAGAACTAACTGATCCTAGTCTCATCCTTCCCTTGCACCATCTGATCAGTTGCACCCGCATGTGAAAATGAGGTGACCCACTAGATACCACTGCGTCAAAGTGAGTCGCAATTGAAAAAAATCATCGAGGTGCATAGAAACATGTGTGGTGCCCCCAAAGATCAAATTCTCACATGTGTCATTCTATCTAAGTCATCATTAATTTCAAATATCTATCGACAACAACAAATTTTTTATTTTAATAGTCAAGGTGATAGGTAGTTATAACACATCAACTTCATCCAATTTTGGAAATGTAGGCTCATTAACATTGTTGATAGGAGGATGATTTTCCCAATTTAGATTAAATCTTAAGTTAATTTCAGTAATTGGTGAAAAATATCGACATTAATGAAATAATGGTTGATTAACCTCCATCATGACAAATATGACAACAAGAATAGGGAATGATAGAAACTAATGCAACGAAAATATGGGACAATAACTTCACACGCATGACTAGCCAAGTGTCATTATGGCTTCATCATGTTAATAATAAGTTTAACTTTCCACTTCCTTACCTCTTCTCTCCATCTTGAATACACTCCTTTCTTGCCTTTTCAGAAAAGGTTTCTTCAATCCAAGTACCCCATTCTTTTTGTAATAATCTAACCTCATTGCCACCATTTCTATTATGGCATCATCAAGCAAACCCAAGGCTTGACCAAAGGATAAGGCCATGAAAGAACATACGCTTCCTGATCCAATGCTAGCCTATGACGTCCCATTCAAAGGCCTTGTATTTGGAAAGGTCCGCCTATTCAAGTGTGTTGATTATAACATCTGGGACCCCCA
Source organism: Picea sitchensis (assembly GCA_010110895.2). Lineage (NCBI taxonomy): Eukaryota > Viridiplantae > Streptophyta > Pinopsida > Pinales > Pinaceae > Picea > Picea sitchensis. The sequence continues at coordinate 41,556 of SNQJ01S0010808.1, read as the reverse complement.
TCAGTTCCCCAAACTTCAAGTTGAAAAATACATAGAGGTCATCTAGTGTAAATATGGAACTAACAAAATGATGAATAAATAGTGGAAAATACCCCTAAAGAAATCAAGTATCCCCTCCCTCCTTATATGTTTTCATATTCAGGACCAGGTCATTCAATCCTATGTTTGCTTCCTCCTCACAAGAGTGCATGGATGATACCTTTGGCTAGAAAAATCATATCTTATCAACTAGGAAATTATAAATAGGGTCTATGACTTGCCCACTTATGGAAAAAATCCAACGAACAGTCTCAAGGAAAAGGATTCACCACTAAAGGAAGTTTATTATAAACAAAACATACACAAGGGAAAGAACGACATTGTAATCCTTGAAATTAAACATTTTTTTGCCAGGTTCATAGCTCAATTACTTGCATAAAAACTTATTCACAAATGTCGTAAGGACAAATTCCCTATCGGGGTCATTCTCACAACCGAGCACTACATTGTAAGATAGATCATGGCCAACTTAGCAAGTGAAAGAAGGTACTAATGGGTGCTTTGGAGCACCTCATGGAAAATAAGGAAGAATTGGTTGGAGAAGCCCTTAAAACATGTTGGACAACTGAGAGGGAGGGGGTGAATCAGTTGTTACTGTGCTTAAACAATCATGGTTCTTTTAAACTCTTTGTAGAGACACTGAATGATGATCACAATAATGCAGGGAAATAAACAATGGCACTTTCAGCATCATTCACATATATGAGAAACACAGACACAGATATTTCCCGAGGAAACCCATGTAGGGTAAAAACCTCTTTTTCTTTATATGATAAGTAATAGTTACATTCTTTACATTATCATACATATGAGCACCAACTCATAATGAGGCTACAACCTCAGTTTTGCAAGCTACAACTTGATGAGAGCACCAACTCTCTGTTTTCTCTAGCACCCACTAGAAGGAAGCACCAACT
>SNQJ01S0010808.1:30206-40550 GCA_010110895.2 Picea sitchensis | reverse complement strand
GCACCCACTAGAAGGAAGCACCAACTCCCTGGTTTCTCTAGCACCAACTAGAAGGAAGCACCAACTCCCTAGTTTCTCTAGCACCAACTAGAAGGAAGCACCAACTCCCTGTGTTCAAGCACCCACTTGAACCTTTGAGGACATTAGTCCTCCCTAGCTCCTCCCAACCACCCTGAAATATAAATCTTTTCTACTAAAACTTATTACAGTGATATGATGTTCAAAAATGGCTTACCAGACTCATCACTGTTCTACTGCATTTCGTTACTCTGTCTGCCTCATTGCCTTTCTGCACACATCACTTGCGCTATCTATTCTTCCGCCTTTTATGATTTGTGTGTCATGTCCATTCACTGTACAATTCCTCTTCTGTGCTATTCAGTTGCTGCACTCTCCTCCTTCTTCACACATGAATCACCTTCACCAACAACAACCACAGCAAACTCCAATAGCGACAGCAACCAATCTCTTCTCTGTACCGTGTATTTATAGCTTCTGTGCACCTTATGCATGCAATGTTCGCAATGCCTCTGCATGCTACTCTGTGTCGTTATCCTCCACCTCTCAAGTGATATGTCTGATCATCATCGTGACTCTTCAACTTCTCTGGTGGTTCGCCCTACGTGTCCAACATCATTGTATGTTATATTGAGATTCCTCAGCCTCTTTGGAAGTTTGAGATTCTTCGTCTTATCTATGAAAGTCGAACTCACCTTCTATGTTTCAGTTATAGGCCTCAATGCTCATCAGTTGTCAATCGCCTCCACGAACATATTCATCCCTCTCAGAGGCTCTTCACCTCCTCTATCATTCATCCCGAACTGTCTTCAAGTCCTCTGACAGAACGCATCAGTGGTTTCTGGCAGTTACACTGTATCATGCTACAGTTTCCCTCTGATCTTGTTCAAATTCATCTACGTCGTTGGATTAAATCCATGGGATCTTTCATTCATTTCATCATTTCGGCATTCGGCAATTCTGTGTTGAGTTTCTTGACACTTTATTTCACGATCTTCGAAGTTCCGATACATAACTTTTCTACACTAGCTCCTTCCCCAATATGACTATGGTCATAACCAAGCGCCTATGCAAAAAGCGATTTTCACGAATTCGCGTTTCGTGAATCTGGAGATGAGGCATCTCGAATCTCCAAGTCGCGATCCCCGATACCCCGAAATGGCATGGGATCAACGGTCCTGATCAAAGCTTCATTCAACGGTTGTGATTGAATCGTAATTTCGCATATCGCGAAATCAACATTCTTGTTTCATTGTTTGCTTGCCTCTCCATGTTGTGATCCTCGACACTCCCATATGGAGTTAGATCAACGGTCCAGATCTGATCTTGATATGATGGCTCAGATTACATCGCGATTTCTCATATCGCGATATCGAGATTCCTGTGGTGAATGTTCTCTTGTCTCTCTATGTCGCGATTCATGAAACTCTGATATGGAGTAAGTCTTCTGACGTCACATGTGTTAAATACCTGCCACGTGTCACCCTGATTCGTGACTTACATGTGCTTGGAATGTTGAATTAGTCTGACGCTTGTCATTACCTGGTTGTGCCATGTGTTCCTAGCTAACGTGGTTTGCTAACGTGAGTTGGATCGACGGTCCAGATGTGATCTTGATTTGACGGCTGCGATTAAATCATAATATCGCATATCGTGATTTTGGGATTCCTGTGGTTATTATTCTTTGACCTCTTCAACTCTCGATCCGTGAAACTCTGAAAGTACTGAAATCAACGGTCTATATCAGACCTTGATTCAATGGCTGTGATTAAGTCACGATTTCGCATATCACGATATCAGGATCCCTGATGTTAATAAATTTTGACATCTCCAACTCTCGATCCCCGAAACTCCAACATGAAATGAATCAACAGTCCAGATTCAACCTTAATCTGATGGCTCAGATTAGATCGTGATTTCAGATATCGCGATTTTGAGAGGTTAGGGAGCATCATTCCTTTGACTCTCTAGTCAACGAACTGACGATCTATCCCCACGTGTCCTGTCTGAAGATGGACGGTCCTCCTTATTTCAGGATTTTGTGAGCCCTCTACTCCCTGCACTTTTAAAAAACGTGCAGGTTCTCCTCGATCCAACGATGGTCAAACCCTGCGCTCGGATCTAACGCCCGAGATCTATCCTCCATATCTGTGTGCTCCTCTTGTCTACATTGAGATCTGACGGTCATCGGGAATTCGGGATGGGATCCAACGATCACCGATACTTCTCCTCCAAGCTTACATTTTGTCCTTGTTTTTCCTTCACTGCATACTCTGATCTTGCCATCAATGACAAGCTTACTTTGCCTGATAACCTACCAACAATCATCTGCACTATCTCTTCTGAACTTATCGGGCTTGCTCTGCAGCGTCTTCCCAAACTACTTCTGATGCCCGTCTATTACACTCTTCCTATACTCATGCCATCTTCACTATTGTACTTGCCATCAATGGCAAGCATGTGCTACCTGTTAAACATTTACCAACAAAACATGGGTCATGTGGACCTAGGGTTTTGGAATCTAGGGTTTTGACACCTAGAATTTGGTCTAAGGTTGTCCAAGAGTCATGTAATGTATAAATAAAGGTCTAGAAGAGTTGAGAGGGTTGTTCATTGTTGGTTATTATTGGTGATTGTTGGTCATTGGTTGTAATTGTCAAGAGAGAGAAGTGTTTTGCATTTGTATTCTGGATCTTTAGCTAGGTGCAAAGATCAACCCTACAGCTGGGTGCATGGGGAGGGAAGAGAAAGAGAGAAGGATCTCCAGCTAAGTGCACAGATAGAACTGTATGTTTTCATGTAATATATCAAGAAACACAGTTCTTTGGACGTATCCCTAGGGAGAGGGTGAACCACGTAAATCTTGTTGTTGTTTGTGGTTGATATTGTGTTATTTTCTATATTTTATACTGTGATTGCATTGTTGTTCCTTATTAAAGATAGAAGGTATAAGATAATTTCGCGAAGATAAGTATAAGACTATTAAAGAATCTCTAGGTTACACTACATTGTTGTTCTGGAATCACTTTGCATTTCCTCTGGTTGTAGACACTTGTGTCCTGCAACTCTCTATTTCTACTTCGGGTGAGACTTCATCTTCTTCACAGATGTTGCTGAAAGGGCCAGTAGTTAATGTTTTTTGGTGCCTTGTTTGATTTGAACATTGGGTTTTCCCCTGTTCCAACAAATGGTTCCATTGTCGCAACCGATATCTTCTTGAGGGAATTTCAAGGTGGTTTCCATCGAAGACAAAAATTTAGAACTGGATAGAAGAACAAAAAAGGGACTTCACCGTAGCTCAGAACAAGAACCTTAGCATTATTACAGAGGAATGGTTGGGGAGGTACATCTTTACGTATGTGCACAAAATTTTATTTACAGGAGTTCATAAGGAGTTATACGAGTGGTTAGCGAGACTAGCAAACACTCAGTTTGAAATCAGATCTAGACCACCTATGGTTTGGACAAGGACATTGATCAAGAAGGTAAAGAGAGTTGATAATGTTGTGTCTAGAGTAGTAGATCTCTAGTTTGATAGCACTATTGGAGGGTACATTATTGAATTTTCCATTGACATGGTGGAATCATATAGTCAAGTAGAGAGGTATTTCTTCAAGGGACCTAGAGGAAAGTTTCTACACTTATTGAAGTTAAAGATTAAGATGTTATTGTATGAGAAGAATATCCTGAAGATAGAGTAATTAGTCGTATTTTAAAGCCAATGTTCGAGAATTTAGACAGTGACACTAACACAAAGGTTGGACACACACGCAGTGGGAGATCATTCAGAGAGGTTCCTCTTGTGAACCTATTTAAGCATAGTTACGGAGACGAGGGATTCTACAGTGGAGAAGAAGAATATCTAATAGATGAAGAGTATCCAGAGTCTACAAAGGTAGAGGAACTAGAGACTGAAGAACTTCACCAAGGAGAACCAGAAAATTCAAGTATTGTGCCTACTATCGAAGTAAGTATTATTACTCCTCATGTTGTTTTAGCAGCATTAAGTAGCCAGAGTAACCAGAGAAATCAGAGCACTCAGAGTATTGTTACAAGCAGTTTAGTACATACTCAGTCAAGAAACCCAGGAAATTCCATGGCAGATGAAATGAGGTTACCTATTTTTAGAGGAGATGGATCTGAAGATCCCGACCAACACTAGTTCTTATGTGAAGTTGTATGGTTTTTTTAAGAAAGTCACCAACGAAGTTGTTAAGAGAGCTCAGTTTAGTACTACCTTAAGGGATCATGCCCTAAGCTGGTACATGAAGTTTGTCACAGGATCTGTACATCCTAAACCATTGAGTGACATTAAGACTGCGTTGAGTGCAGAATTCAAGAATCCTAAGTGGGAGTCGCAGTGCATTAGAGAGTTGAATGAAATCAAGCAGAAGGTGACTGAACCTATTTGGGAGTTTGATCAGAGGTTTAAGACCTTGACATGCCATTTAAGTTTTCATATCCTAGACAAATAGAATAATTAATGGTTCATCACTACCCTCCTACCACACATTAGAGTTCCCTTGATGCAACAGAATATCGCTTCGCAGGCTGAAGCTTTGGAGATTGCAATGAAACTAAAAGCATCCCCTGTAGGAAAATCCAGTCCAAGTATGAGCCAGATTTTAAATCAATTAACTAGTTTATCTTTACAGGTTGAAGATATTAAGAAGGACAAAGGAAAGGAGAAAAGAGAAGATATTTGGCACATCATAATTAAAGAAGAACACCATGACAAAGAGCATTTTCCTTTATTTAATGAATACTTGGCCTCTAGAGGGCCTAACCCGTTGAAGCAAGCTACCTTACCATGGTGTGAGGTATGTATAAATAGACATCGCCATGGTGAATGTTATTACATGCATAAATATGTCCAGACACCTACCAACCTTTATTTCACATTATGTAAATCTGTGGGGCATGATGAGAAGGAATGTAGGGCTTATGACATCATGCATGAAAGGTCAAGGGATACATATAGAATTCAAGGAGAATTACAGTCAGAAGTAAAACTACACAGTTCAATTCCCCACGAAGAGGAAACTTCAACCCTCATGGTGGATTCAGAGGAAGAGGACGAGGAGGAGGAATGGTTCAAGGTCGAGGTAAGATAATTTGATATAACTGCGTACAACCATGTCATTTGGAAAGGGATTGTCAGAACCCTTGTACTACTTGCAGCCATTGTAATTCATTTTATCATGTCATTGAAGACTGTCCAGTATTGCTAGCAAAAATTCAGGAAAGATGAGGTTGGAACCAACAACTCCAACTAATATCAGTTGAAACTCGCGGTGAGGACTCCAGAGTCATAGTGATTACTAGAGGAAGCGTTGTTACAGGAGAAGACAAGGTGACTCCAGAAAAGTCTACAGATGGATCGGGGATCAGAAGAGCTGCAAAGTGGACAAAATTGTTTGATCCAAGGAAAGAAAAGCATACCTTTGAAGAAGCAAGAAGATAATTTGTAGGAGAACAAGCTTATTCATCTAGGGCACAACCAGAAGTAAGGGAATGTGAAATTCCTCCATCATTTGACCAGGTTGCCCTAGCTAGACAAGGTAAAGAGGTAAGAAAGATTATGGACTTCATGTATACTTGCATTAATTTGATTAAATATGAAAGAGTTGTGCAGGAGATACAACACCTAATAAGACAATATGAAATTGGGAGAATAAATCCTCTGTTAAGTAGAGTTGTGAATTAATTATCTAGAAAAAGGAGGACAAGCAAGGAACTACACCTTAGTGCTCAGATTGGAGACTATGACATGGACTATGTGGTCCTCGACTTGAGATCAGAAGTAAATGTTACGATGAAGCAGAATTGGGAATTGATTGGAAAACCTATGTTGATTTACTCTTATGTTAGGTTCATGATGGATAATCAGTAGGCAGTGAGCCCCTTTGGAAGACTAGAGTATGTCCCCATGGACATCGAAGGATTAAGGACATTTGCAGATTTTGAAGTGATTGATATTGTGGTTGATAGCTACCCCTACCCAGCATTGTTAGGAATTGATTGGGCCTTCAACAATTTGACTGTTGTTGACCTAAAAAAGAGAAGAATGACATTTTAAGGTGATGGCCTTAGGGCCATTGTACCTCTTGATCCTGATGAAGGTCGCAGATACATAGAACCAACAAGAGAAGATGACTGCGCCTATGAGTTAGAGAACATATATAAATTGAAAGAAGGACAACAGTATTATATTAATCCTAGAGCAGATGGAAATCTAAGTTGGCGAAGTGAAAGTGCATGCTCATCAGATTCATAAGAAGCATTGGAAAACTAGCATAACATAATGTATGAAGTCTCTACGCGGAGGTGTGCCAGATTGACCAAGGTAGTTCATTGGATTGGCACAGAAGTAAGTAATCTTCCTACATTTGATGGCTTGAATAATTTAGAGACATTTCTATGTGAATTTTAAGGAATTGTATAAGTACAATAGAGGTTGTTGGCACTAGATGAATCCCTTAAAGCAACACCAACTAGATGGTGGAAAACACATAAGAAGAACATCGTGGAGTGGGCACAATGTTGCACCTTGATGACAGTGTGCTTTTCAGAACAAGCTAAGGGTTGTGAAGTTTGATACACAAGTCAGAGTTGTCCTAAGGACCATATGTGAACTTGTGAGGAATCCTGGAGCAGCATTCCTAAATAACAATGGGTACATAAGTTCATTAACACCTTGGATACTACACCTATTAACTGGTATCTTCAAGCAAAAATGCACTTAGTCACAACATATTGGTCTGGTATGACCTAGAACTTTATAGCTATGTTCCTATTTGAAAGTCAGTACCCCACAGTAGATCAGGCTTTACAAATTGTAAGACAGAAGATCTTTGAAAAGGCACCTAACCCCCCTCTTGACCAAGAAGAAGATGAATGGACTTCGCTTCTTAAGTGGTTATAGGGTTGTTATAATATTAATGTTGATGAGGATGATGACCCTGGGGATGTAAACATTGTAGAAACTAAAGGTCAGAGAGACATAGAAGGGCCAGGGATTGAATTACCTTTTATTGGGCAGCCTATTAAAATTAAGAAGGCTAATATTGGAACAGAACAGGAACTTAAGCTAGAAAATGTTGGAGATTATTGGGATGATTCTACTATTAGCAAGATTACAGAACTATTGCAAGAGTATCAAGACTTGTTTCCAACTAATTTCACAGACATGAAGGGAATTAAAGGATCCATGGGAGAAATGAAGATTCCTTTGAAACCAGATGCAAGGCGTGTCAAGCAGATACCTTAAAAATTAAATCCCAAGTACAAGAAGAAATTTCAGATTGAATTAGATAGAATGTCGAAAGCGGGAACCATAGAACATGTTGAAAAATCTGAATGGATCAGCCCTATGGTGGTCCAAGATAAGAAATCAGGAGAAATCGGAATCTGTGTAGATCTAAGGAAACTGAATGATGCATTCTTACATGATCCAGTTCCCACACCTTTTAGTGATGAGGTTATAGATAATGTTGGAGGAAAGGAAGTCTATTCATTTACAGATGGATTTTCAAGCTATCACCGGATCAGAATTGCTAAGGAGGATAGACATAAGACCACATTTGCAAAAGAATGGAGCTATTTTCAATACACTGTGATGCCTTTTGGTCTGAAGAATGCACCCTCCATCTTTTCCAGGGTGGTGGTCGAAGCATTTAAGGATTTTTTACACAAGTTTTTGGAGGCATACTTTGATGATTGGACTATTTTTAGCCTACTGAAAAATTATACTGAATGTTTGAGATTAATGTTAGATAAGTGCAGGAAATGTCATATTTCCCTGAACCTGAAGAAGTGTATTTTATTTCACCTTTTGGAGTGTTTCTAGGACATATTGTGTGTAAGAAGGGGTTGTTGGTAGATCCTTCCAAGATCACTATCATTGTTGATCTATATCCTCCTACTTCAGTTAGACAGTTGTGCACTTCATTGGGGCACACTAGATACTACAGAAAGTTCATTATGGGCTACTCACAGATAAAAAAACCTATGGAGAAGATATTAAAGAAATATAGTAAGTTTCAATGGACATAAGAATGCCAATAGAGCTTTGACACACTAAAGAAGAAAATGGTCACTGCGCCTATTTTGGTTTTCCCAGATTGGAGTAAGGAATTCCATGTTCATGTCCATGCTTCATCCATTGCATTAGGAGCATTTTTAGCACAACTAGGTGTAGGAGAGATTGACCACCATATAGCCTTCGCTAGCAGAAATATTTCTACATCTGAAATAATTTAATAAATTATACTACCATTGAAAGAGAAGGCTTAGATATGGTATACGCGCTGTAGAATTTTATACACTACTTGTTGGGAGGACATTTTAAGATGTTTACTGATCATTCTGCATTAAAGTACTTAGTCAACAAGCCAGTGTTGGGGGGAAGAATATGAAAATGGATTTTATTATTCCAGGAATATGATTTTGAGATTGTGGTCAATCTAGGGAGAATGAATAAGGGACCTGACCACTTATCCAGGTTAGAACATGGAGAGGAACCTACCAGTTTGGATGATACACTACCAGATGCACAGTTGTTGGCCATCAGGAAAGTCGATGATCACTTCACCGAGATAGTCCAGTTCCTGTCCATGGGAATGGCACCTCACGAATACAAATTCATTCAAAAGAAACAGTTGGTAGTCCACGTTGTAGATTTTAAACTTATATTTGGACAATTATATAAGATGGGACCATATGAGATCTTGAGGAGATGCGTTATGGAGGCATAAAGACCATTGATTCTAGTAGAATCACAGGAAGGCATCGCAGGAGGACATTATGCAAGGAAAGAAATAACACAGAAGGTTCTCAGAGTTGGCCTCTAGTGGCCCACTTTACATAAAGATGTTAAGGAATACTACAAATCCTGCGATGTATGCCAAAGGATAGGGAATCCATCTAGAAGGGATGAAATTCCTTTATCCCCTCAGTTAACTTTACAAGCATTTGAGAAATGGGCTATTGACTTTGTGGGACCTATCAACCCACTAGGAAGGTGCACAAGAGCTTGATACATCATCACTACTACAGAGTATTTGACCATATGGGCAGAAGCAAGAGCAGTTAAGGACTGTAGTGCAACTACAGTTGCATGATTAATATTTGATGATATCAGAACCACATTTGGATGCCCGGAGATCCTTATGAGTGATCAAGGCACACACTTCATCAACAAAACCATTGAAGCCTTGACACAGGAGTTTGAATTTCACCATCAGAAGAGCACACCATACCACCCACAGGTGAACGGTACAGTCAAAGCTTTAAATAAGATATTGGAGGCAACGTTGACCAAGATTTGCAGTGTTAACAGAGATGATTGGGATTTAAGAATTCCAGTAGTATTATGGGCTTATCGAACTACTTGAAAAAAGTTAACAATGCAGACTCCCTTTAAGTTAGTGTATGGCCAGGAAGCAGTAGTACCTATGGAATGTTTGGTTCCTAGCTTAAGAATTGCAACATTTACAGGTATGGATGTCACTGGCGTTGTTCAAGACAGGATCGCGCAGTTGATAGAATTAGAGGAAGACAATTTTATTGCAGGATTTCATTAGCAGGTACAAAAAGAACACGAAAAGGATTACCATGACAGACATATCAAGAAGAAATAATTTAAGCAAGGAGATTTGGTACTTTTATATGACAACAAGTTCATGAAGCATCCAGGAAAGTTCAAGACACATTGGCTTGGTCCATTCAAAGTTACCTATGTTACAAAAGGAGGAGTTGTGCAGTTGAATACACTTAATGGAGAATGGAAGGATGGTTTAGTAAATGGGATTCGGTTGAAGCTGTATTATGACAACCAACTACCTTGCAGCTCTTAGTAAAATCAAAGGAAGAAGGATCTAGGTACCAAGTGCAGTTGGAATTGGGTACCAGACACAAAAAAGACAGTATGCACACGACGGGGAGGGACAAAGCAGAAAGCATAGGTCGCTCTGCGTAGTCTATAGTCAAAGTAATATGGAAATCTCAATCTTACAGTGACTCGGGATGAGTCACATGTGAGTGTTGGGGTGTTGTTTTCCCTTGGTTATGTATTAAGGAAGAAAGAGAATATTAAGGAAGAGGAAAGACAAAGTATGAAGTGTGCAGAAAGCACTGAAATCGAGGAAGGGTCGAAGTGGGTAAAGAAGCAGAAAAAAAGGAATGAAGTAAGGAAAATCAAGTCATTGAAGGAGAATATCAAGGAAGACAAAGAATCAAAGAAGATAGATCACGAAAAACTCAGAAAGTGGAAGAATATACTAATGGGTGCTTTGGAGCACCTCGTGGAAAAGAAGGAAGAACAAG
>SNQJ01S0010808.1:6126-26137 GCA_010110895.2 Picea sitchensis | reverse complement strand
ATTGGATCCAAAAATATTCGAGAATATCCAAGATTTCTTTACAAAATTCAAGGATTTACTGTCGCAACTCAAAGCTTGCAGGGTTGATAAATCGAAGGAGGAGAAACAAATGGTTCTCACCATTATCTCCAAGCTTGGACCTGAATTCTCTGTATTTGTATCCACATTCCATACTGTCAAATTCGCCTCTGGATCCACCTGGAAGATGCCTTCTATTTAGGACTTTATCGAATCCCTGACACAAGAGAAAACCAAGCTCATCAACATGGGTGCAATCAAAGGCCCAAGGGCACATGCACTCACTGTGCATGATGGAAGCCACAAATATCATAAATCTAAAGATAAATATAAGAGGAAATCTCATGCACATACGAAGAAGGAAGGGTACACAAAACCCTTCACCGATGCCTCTAAATCCAAAGGAGAAAAGGGAAGAAAAGGAGAGAAATGCACATACTGTCACAAAGGATTCCATTCAGAATCTGTATGCATGCAAAAAAAATAGATCCGATGTCTCAGATACTTCAGAAAAACAACCTTGGAGATCACATCCCCGAGGGTGCAAAGAAGAAGAAGCCAGAAGATCTGAATTCCAAGAAAGGCAATTCTAGCCATGCCTTGATTGCAATCAACTCCTCTCTTGATGCTTGTATCATAGATTTAGGAGCATCACATCACATGGTTGCCTCAGAAGTAGTCTATTCTTCTTTGGATGCATGCAAATGTCCTCATATTCTGATGGGGGACAAGTCTTCTGTTGAATTCACCGACAAAGGAAGGATTGAACTCACCAATGGAAGCTTTGAGAATGTGTTGCATGTTCCCAAGATTTTTGTCAACCTTCTCTCTATGTATCAAATGACGAATTCTGTCACTGGAAAGAGAGTCATATTCACACCAAATTTCATGGACATCTACGACATGCAAACCAACTCCAAGGTTGCTACCGGTGAGGTAAATCATTAGTCTAGATTGTATACATTTTCTGAATTCATTGAACCTGATTCTTGTTTACTGCTTACTCATGCTGATGAAAGTAGTAGGATATGGCACAAAAGGTTTGGACATTTGAATTTCAGATACAGGCAACAGATTAGCAAGCATAGATTAGTTGATGGTCTACCAGACATCCATTTCTCCTAGGGAGTATGTGAGGGATGTGTTCTCGGAAAACACCCTCGAGAGAAATTCAACAAAGGAAAGTCTCAACGAGCTTCCGCACCTTTAGATTTGATCCACAGTGACCTCATGGATCCTTTTTCGCATCCATCGATCAACAAAGTGAGGTTTTTTCTCATTTTTGTTGATGATTTCTCACGTTTTACTTGGATCTACTTTCTCAGGAAAAAATCTGAGGTCTTTCAACACCTCAAAGATTTCAAAGCTTTGGTTGAGACACAGTCCAGAAAGAAGATCAAAGTCCTTTGAACTGATAACGAGGGAGAGTATTTGAATTATGAGATTCATAATCTTTGCCATGAGGCAGGGATTCAGTTGCAACATACAGTTCCCTACACTCCACAGCAAAACGGAGTAGCCGAGTGGAAAAACAGATCTCTAAAGGAGATGTCATCTTGCATGTTGCATGCAAAGTCACTACCACAAAGACTATGGGCCGAAGAACTTAACTGTGAAACATACATCCAAAACAGATCTCCTCATAGATCTGTCAAGGATAAGACCCCCTATGAGGCTTGGAGCGGCCTCAAACCGGAAGTGACCCACTTTTTCATTTTTGGTTCATGTGCATGGGCCCGGATTCCCTCTGAAAAGAGGAAGGCACTTGATCCACAGAGCACTGAGTGCATTTTTGTTGGATACCCCGACCGTGTGAAGGGATATAAGCTTATTAATCTTTCCTTAGACCGACTCATCATTGAGCGTAGTGTCCAATTCGAGGAAAGTTTCTCACATGTACCTCAATAGTCTCATGCAGACACCTTCACTCTTCCACCTGTCCGAGATGATGAGCATGCACATGTTGACTCTTATTTAGATGAGAGTTCTAATTCAGAGGACTCAGATGATTCAGATTCAGAGTCAGTACAGCCAGATGTAGAGTCAGAGCATATAGATGCAGTTGCAGAGCCAGAGCAGAGGCCCAAGTGGGCACATACTACTCTTCAGGATGCAGGGGATATTGTTGGTGATCCATCCGATACTAGGAGGACTCGATTTGATTTCGAGGAGCCTCCTATTGCACTCACTGCCACTGAACCATTTCCTTCTAGGCATCTTTTCTTGGTTCAGTATTCAGATCCACAGTCTTATGGTGAGGCTGCTGTAAATCCCTTTTGGGAATCCACCATGCAGGAGGAGTACAAATCCCTCCTCGAGAACCAGACTTGGGATCTAGTTCCCATTCCTTCTAGGAGGAAACTTGTCAGATGTATATGGGTCTACAGGACCAAGAGCACAACAAATGGACAGATTAGTAGATACAAATCTAGGCTTGTCTCCAAAGGCTTTCAGCAGGTTCATGGTATTGACTACGATGAGACCTTTTCTCCAGTAACGAAGATGGATTCCATTCGATTGGCCCTTGCCATTGTGGCAACCAATGGATGGGAAGTCCATCATATGGACGTGAAGAATGCATTTATTCATGGTGATCTCTTTGAGGATATCTACATGGAGCAGCCCCAAGGATTTATGTAGGACTCATCTTTGGTCTGTCGACTGAAGAAGTCACTTTATGGCCTCAAGCAGGCTCTGAGGACATGGTATGCCAAGATGGACTCCTACCTGTTGTCACAGAACTTTGTACATTTTAAATTAGACCCGAATGTATACATTCTCAAGACGGCTGATTCACTTCTACTTTTAGTTTTGTATGTCGATGATTTGTTGATCACCGGTTGCTCGACTTCAACGATAGCTACAGTCAAGAGGATTCTTCATGACAAGTTTTTGATGACGGACATGGGTCCGCTACACTTCTTCCTTGGACTTGAGATCAGTCAGGATGCATCAGGCATCAAACTGTCTCAAGCCAAGTATGCACGAGATCTCCTTGAGAGATTTCACATGACAGACTGCAAGTCTTCTCCGACTCCTTTCCTATCAGGAGTCAAACTTGAGGATAGCGGGGGGACTCCATTGGTTGACAACACATTGTACATACAGCTAGTGGGGAGCTTGTTGTATCTCACACACTCTAGACCAAACCTCTCATATGCAGTTGGCGTAGTTTCCAGGTTCATGCAGGAGCCGCTTGAGCTACATTGGAAGGATGCAAAGCATATCCTTCGATACGTACAGGGCACCATCACCTTTGGGATTTGTTATGTAGCAGACTCTACATTAGATCTCATTGGGTTTACTGATTTTGATTGGGCTGGCGATAGCATTGATCGCAAGTCCACATCTGGTTACTCACTCAGTCTTAGTTCCGGTCCTATCTGTTGGTCGAGAAAGAAGCAATATGCCATTTCTCTATCTTCAGTCGAGGCAGAGTACAGAGGGGTAGTTAACATAACCATTCAGGCTATGTGGCTACAACATTTTCTCACTGAGTTGGGAATTCAGTTTCATCATTCGATTGTCATCTGGTGTGACAACCAGAGCCCTCTGAAGTTCTACAGAGATCCATTTCAGAGGCAACGGACGAAGCACATCGAGATCCACATGAACTACATCTGGGACTTAGTACATGAGGGGATCATTGACTTACAGTTATGTCCTTTAGCAGAACAGACGACCAACATTTTCACCAAGAACTGAGCATAAATTCCATTCTCTGCAAGATCGTCTTGGAGTGAAGGACACAATTTCCTAGCAACTGTAGTTCTTCTTTTTACATACATTGTACTTTGAGGGGGGGGGTTTCCCATGAGGTTTTCCCTCTTTCCTCACTTTATTTTTAGTGTATCTTTTGTACTTGGGTACCTAACATGGCCTCATTGTCGGGACCCAATCTTTATTTTCACCATAGTGATGTTCAGGGGGGTGTTGGAGTTACTTCACACACACCTAGGATTTCTTTTTCCTAATGTTTTTATTTGTTTATTAGTCATTATCCAGTCTCCTATATTTTAGGAGAGAATATTCCACCTGGAGAATATTCTCTTTCAGTTCACACTTTAGTTTGACTAGTTGAGTTGAGTTTGGATGTTGCATTGGGATCATCACCATGCAACATTGGGATCATCACCATGCTAATTCGACCTTACCTTGGTATCATCACCAAAGTGGTGCATTAGACTTGATTCCTTAAGTTAACTCCTCAATACTTTATGTTCAGTCAGTTAACTGAAGACTAGTTGACTAGTTAACTCAACTAGGTGGCAGTTCACTCCCGTAACTGCCTGAGAGACTAGAATAGGTGGCAATTCACTCCCGTAATTGTTGGTGTGTGTACAGATCACTCTAGACCACCACTATGGCGACTTGGTTCACCTCAAGTTGAACTCATTGAGTTATACAAAGTATATCATGTGTAAATTATTCATTATTCACAACGGTTAATGAGAATTCTTTCCATTCTTTCTCTCCTTCTTCTTCTTTTCCAATTCTCTCTACAAATTTGTGTATCATTGTTTAGCTAGATCTATTTTGTGCAGGTCAACACATTTACAAACCCTTGAAGAAATCCCCGTAGCAAAAAGGTTGGGTAATGGACCCAAGATTTTTTGATGTAAATATGACTCGTTATTGTCTTATCATGGTTGATAATAAGTAAAAATGGATGAAATCCAAAGTGGTCACCTTATGGTGAAATCCCTCAAGGGAAGATGCTTTTTGGAATGAGTTATCCTAGAAGTATGGTTAGAGAACCCATGCTTATTTTTGGAATAATGATATGAAGGTCAATGAATTTGTCATTTAAACTATCCTATATGGATAGCTCTTGTCATGCCATTTCTGGTGGTATGTGGAACATCACATAACTCCTCATTGTTAGAGAGTTATGGACATGAGAAGTTGGAGAACCCAGGTTTGGGTAATGGACCGAAGTTTGTTTGATGAATAATGGTATGAGTTTTGATATATTTTCAGGTAATACTATTCTATATGGATGGTACATGTCATTCCATTTTTGGTGGTAAGTGGAACGTCACATAACTCCTTACGGTTTGAGAGTTATGGCTTTACGAAGTTAGAGGACCCTCTTATATCATCTAGAAGCCCCTAAAGGTCAAAGTAGTCAAAGTGGTTTAAGAGATTTTAGAAGGTAAATAATAAAGTGAAGTGATCAGTGTACTATAATTCAAAGTGAATACAAAATAAATTATTTAAATAATAAATTTAATGGAGAAATTAGAAGTGAGTTGACCCTAAAATAAGGAAAGTGGGCAAAGTGACCTAGAAGATGTTTTTAAGGAAGCTACTTGGAGAGTATAAATAAGAGGCAACGCTCTCTCATTTAAGAAACACTTGAGAATATTGAATATATATAGGTGTATGAGGTAACCAAAGGATATCTAAGCCAAATTTTTTAGGGAAGGTGAAGAAAAGAAGGTCGTATTTCAAGGAAGGATAAATTATTTTGATGATGCTTTCTAAGGTATGTTATTTACAAGTCATCTCACCATTTTCGTAATAACTTTTTTTCTAGAATGATTCAGAGCGTGAAATTTCTATTCCATTGAGGAAACATATCCAAGTATCTGTGGTAAAAAATTCATCTTGTGGGTCGTTGTATTTTTGTATTTACACTCCGTGGAAAATAGGGTTTGTGGTTAGTCTTGAAACTAGTCAAAAACAGGTGTTTCAGGTAAAAACGTCATAAATTCTTCATAATAGATCCAAATTCAGTAAGACAAAATGTGTTGGTTATAGTATAGTATTTATTATTCTTTATAACAGTATCAAAGTGATTCCAAAAATATTTTGTGTGGGGCACGCTCTACAAGGTCACTCTCTAGAATAAGCCAGAATTCAACAAGGTGTGCCATTTTTGATATAACTACTTTTCTGAGACGTTCCAAGTAGTGACATCTGGAGGAATTGCATAAACACACTGAAGAACATTGTGTATCAGTTTCAGATATTTTTTCATTACAGGTACAAATTTATGATTATTTCAAGTTAGGGTTGTTGACTAATCCAAAACTAGTCATGTGAGACTAAAGAAAAGTTTGATGTAAATTCTAGTCTCTTGTTGTTTAAAATTAAGGAAGGTTTGTAGGTATGTGATCATATACACCAGGTCTATTACATATTTATAAATCATATTTGGATGATGAAATTGATGAGGGTTTTTTGTTGAGGTACAAGTTGGGTACATGGTTGAGACAAGTAGTTGATGAGTTGGCACATACATGAGGTGTATAGTTGATGATGTTGGTACATATTGATGAGTCATAGTTGATGAGTAGTTGAGACATGATTGGTACATACTTGGTACATGTTTGGTTTCACTTGTTTATGGTACAGGTTTATTACAGATTGTTTGGTATAGGTTTGTGTATGGTTGATGCACTTGTTTATGGTATATGTTGGTGCATGGTTGATGCACTTGTTTATGGTACAGGTTGATTACAGGTTGAGGTATAAGTTGATGCATGGTTGATGCATGGTTCAGGTTTATTGGTATAGTTTTACAATGGTATATCTCACAGTGATAGTGTGACAGTGGTTCCATCATTCTACTTCTACTTCAGGGATGTTGGATGGGGCAAGGACAGGTGGTTGTAGCCACCTTCCGGTTGTAGCTAGAGAACATAGGGGGTTGTAGCCAGAGAATTGGGGAGTTGGAGATTCCCTCATGTTGTAGCTTGAGAAACTAGGGGGTTGGAGCCTCCTTCCAGTTGCAGCTGGAAAACAAAGGAAGTTGGTGCTTCCAATGAATGTAATTCTTCAAGACATATAAGAAAAATCATTATGTGGTTTTCTCCCGATTTGGGTTTCCATGTAAAACACTGGTGTACTGTGTATGTGTGTGTTTGTTCATTTCTTATTTCTCATTATTGGATAATAATTCTACATTGATATAACACTTGGATTATTTGAAGAAAAAGGATTATAATTACACTATTACTGATTCACCCCCCCTCTCAGTAATCCAACAAATTTCAATGCCTATCAAAGGAGTGACGGTCCTAGTTTTGATGTGCACTAGAAATAAAGAAGACGCATGTGTTACACATCAAAATTACTCACTTAAATGATGAACTATTATTGTCGTTACAAGTGTCACAAGTGTCACTTTTTATCCATAAGTGTCGCAAGTGTCGCAGACATCATACAGTCATCTTTCCTATGTCATGTCTCGAACGACATCACAAGGACACTTGTGACACCCTCAAAGACTGTTTTAAGAAGGATAAATCATCTGATGAAGAGTACAAAGAATTTTCCATGAATAAAACTACTTAAAACATAATTTTGAAGCCCAGTGCTCCCCTACCCACTATCAGGGAGTGTCAATGCTCCCTACCCTTCCTTAGGGGAGCGTTCCAACACTCTTTTCACCCTTCTAGGGGAGCGCTAGGATTTTTTAAGGAAATTTTGGGCAGCACTTCCCTACCCACTTTCAGGGAGTTCCAAAACTCCCTACCCTTCTTTGGGGAAGCGTTGAAACACTCTTTGTCCCATTCTGAGGGAGCGTTGGGTTGTTCGAGGGAATCTTTGAATGTTGAGGAAAATCAGGGAAAAATCCCCCTCATCTCTGGAGTTAGTTGGATTTGAATCTGAGGTCAAGGCTAGATCTTAGGGAGGATCCACAACTGATGGAGAAATATCCTCAACCTATCCCAAGAATCTCTAAGGTGGTTGGACCTCTCCAAGCTTATATAAGGAGGCCTTCTCATGGTGAAAAATACATGGAAGTTTAGAGGCATCAAACTTATGATCTCATAAGGGAGATTTATCAGTGAAATTTACAGTCATTCTGATCGTGGAAATTTTGAGCAAGGGTCTGTACAAAGAGATCTTGGTGAAGCTATTGCATCTACATATATGGTTGTAAGCACTTTGCTTTGTTTTCATTAATATAAATATGTGCTTGGCCTGTTTCCTTTAAGTTTTTGTATGTTTCATGAACTTTTTTCTTTTGATAGATCTATTATGAAGCTAATCATGGTAGAGTAGGAAGTATGTTTCATTGTTTCTTCTCATTGTATTGCAAAACCTTCTGAATAACTTGGAGATCAAGATCAGCCTGAATCGAGCAAGGACAAATGTCGATAAAGGTATTTACCTTTCTTTCTTATTCTTCCTTGAATAGTTTAGCTTCATGAAAAGGAATGTCAGTGTCCACATTAGCACCTTTCTATCTTGGTTATAGGGGTCTAGTATCCCAGAGGAAATCCACTTGTCCGCAAGGGGATTCTCCTATAACAACATGCTGAAATCAAGAAAGGAATCATCAGGAAATCCTCTCAAATGATTACTTCCAATTGCACAATGGATCATGGAGATGAAAAAATATGAGCTTGCAAGGAAGTTAAGATTTCCCTAATTCCATAAGGGTACATGGGTTGTAGATAGGTGTCAGAATCATGCGAGGCGGTTTTTCCATTAGAATGAGTGGAGAAGAGAAAAAAGAGAAATATCTCCTGAGGACAGAAATCTATAAAAGGAAGTAGTGACATTAGAAATAGAGTTATATAGTTGGATTATGAAATATTTAGACACTCACTTAAAGGGTTCATTGAGTTATTGTCTAGTGTGTCGAGCTCACTCTAAGCCTGTGTAATGGTGTTTTTCTTCTGAATATAAATTTGAGTTTGTCATATGTTTGAAGTCTTGAGAGGATGCACATTGAGCAATTTATTGTATTTGGATTTATATAAAAGCGATGTGTGACTCTATTGTTTTCAAATATATATTTATTACTGTATTTTTTTTCAATGGAATTAAAGGAATAATAAAGCTATTGCAGTTATAATCTATCATGTGACATTTGAATATGTATGTGTATTATTTTACTTATTAAGAATAATAATTCATTGGATATGGAATGTGTGAATTCCATCCTAGATGGATCCTAGTTAGGTTATTCCTTCATCCCTCACACAATACATTGTGGTATATGTGATTCTCTCTTCATCGCGGGTGAGACATTCCTCCGCCTTGGTTGAGGATTGATATGATGATTCTCTAGGGGTTTCGTTGGTCAACTCTGGACGAGCCCTAGGTATAAACTCCTCAACATTTATAAGGATGCATGAAATCATGAACAAAACACCAACACTCTTCTCCTAAGTCAATTAAATCAAACCAAACCATTATTCAAGAAATCTATTTATGAAGTAACCATTAAAAATAGTTGACATAATAAGCTTTATATTGCATGCATGTGATACTTTGACCAAAATTTCACCTATAGAGTGCTTATCCCAAAACTGGTTGTTTTTCATTTCTATTCAAATTCTATACTTAAACTGAAGTGAAATAATATCATACCAAAAACCATACCAATATGTATATGACACCTTGGATCAAGACGAAAGATATACCATGGAATAATAGTTTTAGTTGAAGGAATGATAGACTGTATGTAACTCAAATGACCCAAGTTTTGGAAATAGTTTTTTCATTGATTTCAAATACATGGGGAGCCTACAATATCTCCAATATAAATATTACAATCCTACATATGTCCAAGATAAATATTACAAGATGGGGATTGTCGAAAGTATTATTTTTTGTCATCTTGAATACCCTATCATTGAAAGAAGTTTTACCCTACATACCTAACTCAAATTGGATCACAAGTTACATGGTTGGAATGCTTATTTTGATACATTTACAATGGCATAAGGAAGTCCCTATAACTCTATAGGAATGAGGTGATATGAATTTTTTCGTTCGACAACCCAGCCAAAAAATTGAGGTCGGCTCAGGTTGGCCTGACAAGTGGGGACAAAATTACTGTAAATATAGGATGGATTTTCTCATTTTTAGAGTAACCAAGTAAGATATCAAGTATGAGGTGTGTTAAAGGCACTGGGGTGTCTATTTGGGATCTAGAAGTCTGCAAGCGAAGTCTAAGGGAATTTATTTGCATCTTTCTTATTCGCAAGGTATGCTATAAGGTTGTGATGTTATAGTGAGGTTGTGATTTTTCCATGTGCACTACTATGAGGTTCCAATGTTTTCGTGAGTTTGTGACGTTGTCTTGAGTATATGTTGTTGTGAATGGATATTTTCATGAGTGGATGTTGTCGTCAATGGATGTTTCTACTAGTGGATGTTTCCATTAGTAATTGCATTATGGGAATGATGCTATGAGGCTTGTTATGGTTTGAAGGATTCTCTTTGGAATGAATCATGTAGGTGAATTAATAAGTACTCTATGTATGAATATCTTGGATTGGTCTCTACACACATCTTATTGAGTTGGTTCTCAATTGAGGAGATTGGTGTCTCCAGTAGGTTGGTGCCTACATCTTGTTGAGTTGGCACTTAGTTGAGGAGATTGGTGTCTCTAATAGGTTGGTGCCTACATATTTTTTATTTGGTGCTCATTTACGGAGATTGGTGTCTCCAGTAGGTTTGTGCCTACAATATTTGTAATAGTAGGTTGGTGCCTACAAACATTTATAAAGATAATGTTTTTGTGGTTTTCTCCCGCAAGAGTTTCCACGTTAAGTTTTTTGCATTGTGATTTGAGTTTATATGTGATTAGTGTTTCTTAGCTAATGAATGATTGATGAATTGTTAAATAAATTAAAAATTATTGTATATTTATCCACCCCCCCCCTCTCAGTATAAGCATAAGCTCAACAATTGGAATCAGAGTCGGTTCCTTCAAAAATAAGTTAACCACTGGAAGGAAGATATTGAGCACACATGGATTGTAAGGAAGGTCTCCCTACAAATAGATATCATTTGTGCAATGGAACAAAATATGCAACATGGAGTATAATATATATATTCAGGCCCTACCATATTTTGAGATTGTCGAGGTAATGAAGTGTACAATAGCTAAATATATTTGATACCAGATACAAAACATTTATGAACATATTTTGAGATTTTCAAGGTAATGAAGTGTACAATAGATAAATATATTTAGTACCAGATATGAAACATGTATGAAGAGAGATAAAGTGAATAAAAATACGGTGATTGTTCCTATTGTGAGTCAGAGACAAAAGAAGCACTAGTTGAGAGAAAGCTAAAAGGAGAATTTGGAAAATTCAAAGAAAGGGAAGATAGTGATGATAAATAATAATCTCTCTCTATAACCATGGAAACAAAACCCATCGATGAATAAAATGAGGATTCAGAAGAAGAAGACATTGGCAGGGAAGTGAATCTTGAAGTAGAACTTATTAGTTCCTTAGAAGAAATAGACAGACTCAAGGAAGAGAAGATAAAGTAGAAGAAGCAATTGCAGAAACATGAAAACAAGGCTCATGATATTGAATAAAAAAATAATATCTCTATTGTTATGAAGACTCAACTATAATAGGCGAAGAGAATAGAAGAAGTGGTGATAATCCAATTTAATGAAAAGGAAGAAAATTGTGAGAACCTAGAAGATGAAATAGTTTCCTTAAGAAATGAACTAGAGAAAACAATTGATCAATTGAATAGAAGCTTGAAGTTTGGAAAGAGTACTGAAATATTATATAATATTCTTATCCTCCAAAGGTTATAATTCGTCAAGGCAGGTCTTGGCTACGACGATAAAAAAAATACCACCAAGGAATATGCAAGAATTAAAGTCACAAAGCCATCAGAAAAATAAAATGAAGAAAATATTGAAATCTATGATAATATTCTCAAAGGCTCCACCAATAATGAAAGAAGAAATAGGAAAGGAAATGATGACCAGTAGAAACCTGATTCTTCTCACAAGAACAATAAGAATTAGTTCAGAAGAGTTGTTCCACCATGAAGACCTTTCACAAATCGGTACAAAAATATATTTCTTGACTATTGTTTTTCTTGAAATAATTTTGGTCATAAAGAAATAGATTGTAGATATTATGCAAGAAGTGACCATTCAAAGATATAGAAATAGAGTTTATTACAAAACCTCAAAGGATGATTATGTGAGCAACAAAACCAGAATTTCTCATGGGTTTGCTAACAGAAACTACAATTCATTTTCTCCTTTACTTGATATTGAATGTTTTAATTTCAATAACTATGGGCACATAGAACATGAATATATAAGAAACATAATAAAGTCTCTTAAACAAAACAAGGAAGAAGATGTTCTTACCAAGCATAGAGAAGAATACACGAGGGTGTGGAAAAGGAAGCAAGAAGAACTAAAGAAGGAAGAATGTGGAGTTGCACTTTATGCTCAAAATGAAGGGAAACAATGGATGTTCAAAACACATGACATGGGACCAAACCAAGTTTATAATCGTGAAGGAAGAAAAAGGAGGAAATGTTACTTTTGGAGATAAGGCGTCTACAAGGATAGTTGGAAAAGGTACTATTAGTCTTAACAATGGAAACACTAAGACACAAAATGTCTTGTATGTTGAAGAGTTAAAGAATAATACTCTATGTTTCATCCAAATGTGTGATCAAGGTTACAACCTCACATTTCATTCTAAATGGTGTGAGATAAGGAAAGCATCTTCAAGAATATTAGTGGAAAATCCAAACAAAACCTCAAGAGATGTATACATACTTGATAAATTCAAAGGAGAAGAATTTGGTATGGGAGTGATATCCCTCTCATATCATAATTAAAGAGAAGAAAAATATCAGGGGAAGCATCCCTTTTCCATTGATGTCAAAGGGGGAGAAGTTGAAGAGAGAGGAAGAATTGCAGACACAAGGAAATTTGCAAACAAGGGGAATATTGTAATTGACTAAGGGTTACCATCAATGACAAAGGGGGAGATTGTTGGAAATATTGTTGTCATTGATGTCAAAAATAGGGGGAGCCTACAATATCTCCAAGATAAATATTACAATCATACATATGTCCAAGATAAATATTGCAAGATGGAGATTGTTGAAATTATTATTTTTGGTCAGTTTGAATACCCTATCATTGAAGGAATTTTTACCCTGCATACCTAACTCAAATGGGAGAAAAATTACATATTTGGAAAGATTATTCTGATACATTTCCAATGGTATAAGCAAGTCCCTCTAAATCTATAGTAATGAGGAAATATGATTTTTTTTGTCCAACAACCCATCCATAAAATTGAGGTCGGCTCAGGTAGGCCCAGAACTTGGGGACATAATTACTACAAATATAGGATGATTTTTTTATACTTTTTATAGAAACCAAGAAAGAGATCAATTCTAAGGTGTGTTAAAGGCATTGGGGTGTCTCTTTGGGATATATAGGTGTTCAAGAGAAGTCTAAGGGACTTTATTTGGGTCTTTCTTATTCTCAAGGTATGTTATAAGGTTGTGATGTTGTCATGAGGTTTTTGTGTTACCATGAGGTTGTGATGTTGTTGTGAGTAGAGTTTATTGTGAATGGATGTTCCCGTGAGCGGATTTTTTCATCAATGGATGTTGTCGTCAGTGATTACATTCTGGGGATGATGCTATGATTATTGCTGGGGTTTGAAGGATTGTCTATTGAATGAAGCATGAAGGTGAAGTCAGAAGTACTCTGTGTATGAAGATATTGAATTGGTGTCTACACATATATTATTGAGTTGGTGCTCAGTTGAGGATATTGGTGTATCCAGTAGGTTGGTTCCTACATATTTTTGAGTTGGTTCTCTATTGGGAGATAGGTGTCTCTAGTAGGTTGGTGTCTACATTATGTTGAGTTGGTGCTCAATTAAGGAGATTGGTGTCTCCAATAGGTTGGTGCCTACAAACATTTATAAAGATAATCTTTTTGTGGTTTTCTCCTGCAATGGTTTCCATGTTAAACTTTGTGCATTGTGATTTGATTTTATATGTGATTATTGTTTCTCAGCTAATGAATGATTGATGAATGGTTAAATAAAGTAAAAATCATTGTATATTGATTCATCCCCCCCCTCTTAGTATAAGCATAATATCAACACCAAGTTCGAGCCCATGGACCTCAACGCAGAGATAGGGTATGCCCATTACCATTTTTATTTTAAAACCAAATAGGTTCAAGAGTCATCCCAGGAATTAACTCATAATGAAAGATAAATCTAGGTAGTGTTGTTATAATTTATAAGACATAAATTCCCTCACCAAATTCTGGTTTGAGTTCAGACTTATCCCAATTGAGAACATTACACATACAACTTAAATATCTTTTGTTTGAAATCAAATCATAACAGTAGCTCAAGTGCAACCCAACAAATAGATATAAGTTTGATCATGTCATTTATCAACATAAAACATATTTGAATCAATAGATATCATTATGATTTTGACCCAATACATCTAAAATAACCAAAGTGTGGGCGGATTCAAATGTTAAATGAACCGGGCATAATAATTTGATCTGAGTTCAAAACCCATAACTTTCCTTCGTAAATTGAAAAGGGTTTGTCCCACATTGCCAAAAATAATCACAGAACCCAAGGAATATCATAAAGGAGTCGATCTCAAATCCATTTCTATCGCATATAAACCAAAACTAGCTCAAAAAAAAATCTTTTTAAAACTATGATGGAAAGTGAGAGTTTGAAAACATGCAAGAGATAACCCAATAAATTCCTCAATGAACCAACATGATTTTATCTCTTTTCTTCAATCAATGATATAGTATGGAGAGAGAAAACATTTCATGCACACAACAATTATAACCAGAGCCATATTTAATCAATCTTAAAGACAAATATATTGAAAAATATGTAAAATGGACTATGGACTCATACCTTCTTTTAAATGTTCTTTTATACCAATGAATAAGGTCAAAACAATTACCAAAACTACCAGAAGCGAGGGTTTTTTTCAGAAATACCACCCCAAGCTTGAAGCTCCCTCTTCCTCAACCTCAATAGAGAAAAATGACCACAAACCCAAAAAAAAATGAGTAATAGAATGTGGGACTGTGGGATTAAATGCCCACTTCCTCACAACTTTAATGCATGGGAAAACTGTCATGTCTCCCATTAAAAAAAAACATCATATTGCTTTCCAACCTAACAATGAATTCAATATGCATAACCGTCACAACACATGAAGCTTATACCATGTCAAATCAAATACACAGTAAACTTGTTGCCATATAATTCTCAACCTTGAAATCAACGCACGTATATACCACATGTAAAATGTATGAGTTCAAATGACACCATGTAATATACATAATCATCACCCAATACCAAACAACACCATGTATAAGTTATATGGTGAATGTAGTCTATGCAAGGTGTTATTTCCAATAATCATAAATTCAAGATTTAAACAATGATGCTCAACAAATGTGACTCATTTATACTTAGATTATGGTATATGAATTTCTCATACATATGAGTATTCAAACCATGTAGAACCATTTTTAAATAATAAAACCAAAACCTCCTTCAAGTTTGAAAACTATATAACTTGCCTTTGACTTGTTTGCATGACAAGATATATGAAATGATCATGGTTTGGAACTAATTAGTTGTAATGAATTTCAATAACCAATGTTTGCATGTGGTGGCCAATTGCACATGCTTCAAAATTGTAATCTAACATTGACATATGTTTGGAAAATGTATCAAAATTCTTCTAGAGACCATTTTATCGATGTTATAATGATGTTATGACTTTTATCATTCATGCAAGTAAATCTTTTCAACTTCAGTCATTTTCATAGGAGATAAAATTAAACCAATTTTTCAAGACTATAGTATATTATGCTAAGGAAAAGCTTAGAAAACTAATATTTTTCATTCAATCCTTGGGGACCCCACCAATTATCTATACAGTAGTAATAATAATAATCTTCACAACTCTTTGCAAGAATTTATAATAGGTGATGATTTTTTTAGTCAACAAGTGCCAGAGGTGATTGTTGAGTAAGGAAGAGTATTGAGAATCATGATAGTTCCTATGCATAAGTATATAGGCACATTTGAAGTGAAATAGTTTGGAAAAATAAAAAGGGGTTGATCTTAATAACATGGCATTTTTAATAAGTAAAGGAACACTCAATCAAAGAGTGTGTGTGAAGGAACTACTAGAAAGATGGTAAGCTTCCAAAAATGAGGATTGTGTGGGTCTTCTTCAGATTAATCCTAGGTTCCATTCAACAAGGAAGTAGGTCAATATTGTGTAGTTGGTTGAAGCATCAAAGGGTTGTAGAGGGAAGTGCATGGTTGTAGAGTAGGTGATGTAAGGATGAAAGAGGTCTAAGGAAGAGAAAAAAAATATTAGTTTTCAGCTGCTACAAATTATGAATGGATTGCAAAGAATACTAAACAAAGGTTCTCACATAAAGCATGAAGCCAATATGTGAGGAGTTTCATATACAAGCACAAGGAGTTAAGGAGGAATCCATATAATTGAATATAGAAATATAGTGAAGGATACAAAGCTTGTTTCAATAGAAGGGAAGAGGATATTATGAGATGAGGTCTGACTGGTGGGTGGATGATTCATATCTATGTGCAAGAATAGGAATCCAGGGGAAATAAATTGATAATCTATGACTTAGCTACTTGTGTCTAAAAGTATTTAGAGCAAGTTATCCCTATTATCAGAGTGCATAGTGGAAGCATGGTGTATGTACAAAGAATTAAAGGGGCGGAATAATAAAGGTTATTCATTGAGAGTGCCAATAAGTAATATATATACCATTAGGAGTAGACCATTCCTAATTCGATAGGATAGGGATTCATAGGAAATTACTCAATGGAGTAAGGAAAAGTGTTAAAAAAATGTTGAAATTTCAATCAATGAGAATGGTATTTCAAGACTGGTTTGGTCAAGGAAATGGGGTGTGGTTAATTAGATTTTAATGTTAATATTCAACTAGAATAATACATGTTACAACACTATGATTATTAAAAAGTTTATCCAAAATATGTTGGGACCGAATTCTTCGCATAAAGGAAGAAGTTGTGAGATGGAAACAATAGTGGATCTAGTGGCTAGAAATGTAGAATGGACAATTAGGGCTTGGATAGAAAGTTAAAAATTGGGATCAATGGTGCAAAGTCAAGCAGAATGCCAGTGCACAAGGAAGTGAGGTTCTATAGGAATTCAAGGACAACCATCTACAACAAAAACAAAATAAATATGAATTAGAATGCATGATAGAATTGATGCATGATGTGTTGATTTGTGTATCTTCGAGTAGGAATTATCACATGATCCTAGGTATTGGGCATGTGGGAATTGTTGTGGGAACCACATCACACTTTCAATATGGTGAAAACCCCCATGGATTTGAGTGGGGGATTCAAGGGTTTGGTGATGGTATTTTTGGGCTTGTGTTGGGGCTTCACACCTACAAGGAAAGCCTAATTTGATGTTGACTTGTGGAGGGGATTCTATGTTGACCCCTAAGGATGGTCTATAAAGAAGAGAGGTCATTGTGGCATTACACATCACCAGTATGTTGTGTGGAAGCATTGATTGGCGGAGATCTCGGATCACAACAATATGTTGTGTGGCAGATTTTCAACCCCATGGATGGCCTTCTAGTGACTTGTCATGGTGAGTTACGATGGGTGCATCTCAGGTGTTTTTTCATGGATGAGATGGATTCAGAAATTTGGCAGGTTGATGAGATATATTCTTCATTGGGCCAGATATTTTCACATTATTGAGGTATGATGATGTATGAGGTATTTGACCTAGGAGGATGAGGACATTTGCATACATGAGTTGTGGTGGTATAGAGTGGACTAGAATGAGTGTCCAGCCACAACTTGGGACTATTCAGAGAGAGGACACAGGTTCATTTATAGTGTGTGTGTGTATGAACATAGAGTTTTGTGACTTGGCTAATGGACTTGGAAGAATTCTATTGGATGATCGTGATTTGGGTAAGAAGGATGCTTGCCTTGGAGGATTCCATGGTTCTTATATAGTGAGAGCCATCGACACATGATAGGATAAAAATATTTGTCTGTGAGTTTCATAGTGTCTGACTCAGTTATGTAAGAGGATATTGGTAGGAGGACTAGGCATGTAGTACAGGGATATGGAGTAGTGGTATTCTCAATGGAGTCAGGAGATGTGTTGCAAGTGGAAAATGTGTTATGGGTTCCAAGAGTGTGTTATGAAACTCATTGATTAAGGATTATGGCTATGGAGTGTTGATCCAAGATGGATGGGTGTTATTGGATATTGAGTTGGTAGGCCTTCCCAAGTCGTGGAAACCTTATGTGTAGGGGATCTGTGCATGAAAGAAATTTCTAGGGTTTGATAGGATATGAACTCAATTGGTGTCCACAGAGGATATGGATGAAAGATGAGGAGGAGCAGGTAAATCTACCAGTTCTAAGGTGGGTATTTCCACCAATGGTGTGGTAGATAGCTCCACCAGTGGTACAAAATCAGAGGGAGTCTAACTTCAAAGGGAGTCAGTGGATTCAAAGAGAATATGACTTCAGAGGGAGTCAGGAGGCTCAAAGGGAGATTTGGTCATTCAGTTGGATCCAACCTTCATGTCCATATGGGAGAGAGGCATCTTCCAAGACTGTCAGAAGGGTGTCATGGGTTGAGATGGCCAAACAGGAGGTTCTAAGGTAGGAGGATTCTAGGAGCGGGATGTCTTCTGGGGAGGGGTCATGCTAGATAGCAGGATGTGCTTCACTAACCAAGTATGTAGCTAGACCAGAGGACTGGAGAGAAGGATTTTCTTCAGTGGTAGAGAGAGAATCCAATCATATGGATTGGAGATCAGTTGTGGTATAGGATCCAATATAGGAGACAGAGCTACTTTTAGGTGATGATGGAAGATGGAAAGCCTCCCTCACTAAGAGGGAGTGTTGATGGTTTGGTAGCATCGAGAGGCATTACCACTTATGGAGTGTGGTGAGAATATCTCCCTCAATAAGAGAGAGTGTTGATTTTTGTAGCTTTGGGAAGGTATTTTCACATGACCCTAGGTGTTAGGCATGTGGGAATCATCGTTGGCACCATATCACACTTTCAGTTTGGTGAAAACCCCCTCGGATTTGAGTGGGGGATTTAGGGATTTGGTGATGGGATTTTTGGGCTTATGTTGGGGATTTTCACCCACAAGGAAAGCCTAATTTTAAGTTGAATTTTGGAGGGGATTCTATGTTGACCCCTAAGGATTGTATATAAAGAAGAGAGTTCATTATGACATTACACATCATGTAGAGTGTGTGGAGACATAATGGAGAGTGCATAAGTGAGTCTACACTTGTGCTAGGAGGCTTGGTGATCTCAAAAAAGGGAAAGTCTACAATGTGGGGAATTTATCCTATGAGACAGAGCAAAGAAGGTCGCACATATGGAGTGAATTTTCCATAGAATAGGTGATTTGCAAGAAGATGAAGCATTTATATACACAGGCTGCAGAAGGATGAACCACATATAGCTATATTATGTTTGCATGGACCAAATCGTATATATACACTAGTTTCGAGTAAGGTGAATCACGTATATAGTTTTCTGGTTAGGTATAGATCCATACAAGGTTATAGCTGACATCAACAAGTTGTACAGGTGGTCTATATCATATTTATAGGCAGAGGATATTTCCAAAATATTGTTGAGGTTTGGTTTTTTGATTTGTATGGTTATTGGAGAATAAGGTTGTTCTCAGTTTTGGTGACTTTGGAGGACAAGGTTGTCCTCGGATTTTGGTGATATTGTATTGGCTGGGAGGGATGGTTTTTCCCTCGGGATTTCTGATGTTAACAGGATTACATGTTAAGAACCAAATATCAATATAGCATAGAAAAACCTCATAAAAATTACTCAACGCCTTGAAAAATAGATCATTTTAGATAATAAGCCTCTTCGAG
This sequence comes from Picea sitchensis, assembly GCA_010110895.2. Classification (NCBI taxonomy): domain Eukaryota; kingdom Viridiplantae; phylum Streptophyta; class Pinopsida; order Pinales; family Pinaceae; genus Picea; species Picea sitchensis. The sequence goes on along the minus strand of SNQJ01S0010808.1, from coordinate 6,386 downwards.
GGGGCAACCTCCTTTTACCCCACTTAAACGTTCAAGTACAAGATGATTCAAAATGAAAATGTCTCCTTGGTATATATAGGAGACTAGGAGGTATACTTACAACTAATGGCCTAAAGGTGACATAAATAAAATAACATTACTAATATAATATGCCCCAATTAAGGGGTAATGAGCCAATATTAGGGCTTAACATGCCCCTCCCCTTGAGACAAGTGTTGTCCACAATGCTTGAGTAACTCTGGATGCTTCTGTATAAAAGA
>SNQJ01S0010807.1:144926-157855 GCA_010110895.2 Picea sitchensis | reverse complement strand
TAGCTCCTTCTAGCCTATAAAAGAAGGGGTAGGGGTACCATTTGGAGGGGGAAAAAATATAGCGAAGAAACTCTGCCCATTTACGTAATCCATTGTCCCAACCCTTTAGCCTTTCCTCATGCCAAAGGAGATTTAACGCAAAGCAATTGGAGGACAGAAGAAGAGGAGCCCAGGATCAAGATCAAGGAGCGATGGCCGGTCTCGAATTTTATTGTAAGTTGATTCATTTTTCAAGCAATAAAGAATAATTTTCTTGTCCCAATGCATGAGTTATCTATGGTTTGGTTAATTTATGCTTAATTTCTAACCCTCAAGTAGAGAAGTAGCGTGCATGCAAAGTTGTTTGTCTTGATTGCAGGTCATCTTTGGAAGGAGCAGCGCAAGCAAGTGGTCAAAGCGCAATGGAGGATCTACATCGAACGTCGGAGACAAGGTTAGTAGTCATTCTCCATGCATGTACTGTGAAAGAGGTGTTTAAGTTTTGGGTTGTAGGTTAAAAAGTAATTTCTTTACGGTCAAAATCTACATGCAAGTCTGACCCTAGTTTTCTAGTCCGTAGGGTAATTTTCCCAACAACAGTCTCTCATCCATTGCATTGGGAAACTCCGAAACGTGAAATGATTAGCCGTTTCAGCATTTTGGCTACCGAGACTTTGAAATACAAGGGTCGCTCCTCTACTGCATCTGGAATCACCGAAACATGAAATGCAAAAAGCGCCTTTGAGGATAGGTGCAGGGTCACATCCCATGGTCTCTTGGGGTGATAGAAAGAGCTGTGTAAAGGACCAAAGCATAGGGTTTAGTTGCAGGAGGTGTACCCACGTTCTCCAGGTGCAAATTCAACTCGGCCTCAATCCTGATCCTTGCCAGAGGTAAATAAAGGTAGGATGAGGTGGTTGAAACCTCGCCTCACTCCTTAAATGTAAGGCATGGAGGTTTTGGCAGGCAGTATGCCCAAGATCGTCCTATGTGCAGGTTTTCCTAAAGAAGCCATGTCGATCTGATGTCCTCGTCTAACTAGAGGAGCCTGCACATGCTAATTTGGACTTTAATGTCTCAACTACCCTCCTACTGCCAAGGTGGTGAATTTCTCTGAGTATATATACTCAGTTTTTGTATTTTTGTAAGGATGAATGGTAGAGTAGAGCTCCCAACTATAATGTTTTAATGAAGCACTGGTTTTCTTGGCTATGTATCTGCATATGAAATTTTCTTGTTCAATGTAAGGCAGCTCTCTTTTTCATATGGTTTCAATCTCATACTAAAAGGGTTCATGATTTATTGATTCACATGAATCTTCATGAGTGTGTTATGATAAAGGATTTATTATAGCATTGTTATGTTCTTTTAGTGTTTCTTCTTTTGAATATAAGAGGTTCTTCTGTTCAAAGTTTTCTTCTATAGGCTGTTAGAATCTAGATGCCTATAGAAGGCCTTCGCATTTCCTCACAGAAGTCTTCCTCCTACTCACCCTTATTACAACTTACTGTCTGAAGTTGAACCAATACCTCATCTGCTTGTGCATGCCAGGCCTAGTTTCTGAGTTAGAATGATATTGTTCTGAGTTTACTTCCATTCATCACCTTTTATCAAAAAATCGTGACATAAACTGATGGGCATTAGGCTTACTCCTGCTGCAATCCAGGAGTGACTTCTGACGCCAACAGATTACATAAGAAAATAAGGAGAAAAGAAGAAACACTTTTCTCACCCTAAGAACTTTGAATTGTTTAACAGAGTTGTAAACCTTAGAAGAGCAGTTGTGGGAACAAGTACAGCTGGACAAATGGAGAATGAATAAATAAGCATATTTAAATGAACAGGCTTGGTCAAACTATGTTAAATAAAGACAGTTAGGCCCTGGGAAAATAACTCAGTTGGACTGAAAATCCCAAGATGTGTAGAAGAAGTTGGAAAAGAGAAGAGATCTTAACTCCTTTCTTGTTGTATATTATGTTTTATCTAGGACAAGAAACTGGTGTGTTGATGAAAGGTAAATGTTTGACACCATAGCGATGATGGTTGTATGACTGTAGAAACAATTGAGAATTGTTGTGTTGAACTTGGAATACATCACTAAGGAATGGCCCGCAAAGTTCCTCATACTAGTCAACCAGACAACACTATCTGATCCCAACCTCATTGGAAGTTTGGTGGTTACTCACGAAGAGTATGATGCACCCAGTAGTAGCAGGAAGAAAGAGAAGGAATATGTACAGGAATACACAATACATCAGAAGAGACTGTATCATATTCACCTAGCGGAGCAGGAGACGACGAAGTGGAAAAAGAAGAGAAAGAAGGTGAAGAAGACAAGCAGAAGCAGGGCGAAGTAACACCGCCTAGGAACCCCCTTGAAGAGGCAGAGACATCCAAGAAAAGAAAGGTTTCCCCCATGAAACCTACATCGTGGAAGAAGTCCAAAGTGAGTAAGATGAAGCTGTAGACTGTACTCATGGTCGATGATGTTGACTTCATTATCGCAGCTGTATCAGATGCCTCAAAATATATTTAGTAGAGAATTGAAGCCAAACAAGAAGACATGTATGATAGAATTGAGACAGAGCTAAGAGGTGTACAAAAATCCCTTCACTCTAGCTGCATAGTTTCCACTACACCCCCACTAACATAAGAACCATAGTTGGGAGATGAGCCTGCCCAACTCCATAGAATAGGTGATGTGACCAAAGATCACCTTCGTTGCATGCAAGAAGAAAAAGAACAGGCCACAGTGGCCCTGAATCAAGCACAAGAGGAAATCATAGAGAAACGTTGAGTTGTGTAGTAGGAGAAGGACAACCTTCAAACCAAGTTTGAAGAAAATGAAGCGCAAATCCAACTGGAGAAAGAGAAACTACTCACGGATCAGGTCAGAGTTAAATAAGCAGTCAACAGATCACTTCACTCTGTGATAGGCTTGGATCATATGGAAGAAGACTCGGTAGTAAATCAAGTTGTGAATCTTGTTGAAGCCATTCAACAACTTCAAAAGAGGATCGCAGAACTAGAGATACAAATAGTGCCAAGAACTTCACAGGAAGTGCGAGACCAGAGTGAAGCAACTTCCCAGAGTGCAGTTGAAAGGATCAAATCATTATCCATGGAATGTAAATAGCTAAGGAGTCACAATGCGTAGACTTATGAGCGCCTTACCAAGGACCCTGAACTAAAGACACTGGAGTCGCAACTCTAGGAAGCAACGCAACCAGCAACAGTAGTACAAGCACAGTTGAAACTCTTGTCAGTAGTTGAGAGGATGAAAAGATCCCAAGAACAGTGCATATCTCAGCAACAGGTTCAGTCCATACAAAGAAAATTCATGGAAGTGACTTAGAAGCTCTAGCCAGTCCAGGATGTAGCTTGCATACTTTTTGAGGAGATTGAAGGTCGAGGAGCAGGGATAGAACAAGTAGTCACTTCGGTAGAAAAACGCTTAGAAGGACCTTTGAACGAGGTAGTTATTCAAGAGTTCGCAGAGTAGGAGGCCTTGGCGCAAAAATAGGTTGAAGCAGCTCGATCCAAGATCGAGGCTTTTGAGGCAGAGTTACCCAGACCAAAGTGACTCGGGATGAGTGACAGGTGAGTGTTGGGGGCCTGTTGGCCCTTGACCAAGTTTTGGAGATCCTTGGTCATGTTTGACCTCTTTTGGGACTTTGACAGGATGGTCGAAGGCAGAGCCCAAGTCGAAGCAGAGATCGTGGGATATCAACCCCTTTTTAGTGCATTTTTTGGGATTATGGTTTATGTAACAAGTATGGGATGTCGGCCCATGGGTTTACCCATGTTTAGACCCATTTTGTAATGTATAAATAGATAGCTAGGTGATTTAAGAAAGGAGAAGATACTAAGTGCTAGAGTCCTATCTATGTGATTGCAAAAGCTTTGTGCATAGTGTATGTTAAGACATGTAGAGCTAAGTACAAGTGGTTGTAAGAAGGCTTTGTGCTATAACCTAACTCGGGGAAGGAGGATCTAGTAAGGTACGCAGATCTCCTGTCCTATGAGGAGTAGGGTTTTTGGGTTCTATGCTTGTAGAAGATTGACATAAGATAATAAATAAGAGAAGAGTTGGTGGACGTAGCCCCACACTGGGGTGAACCACGTATATCATGTGTTATGGTTGCTTTGTGCATTATGGTTGTATGTTAGTGATGTGATTTATGATTAGTGCCAATACATTTATGTATGATGAATCTAGTATAATATCTTACTGCTTGGTAATGTGAATGAATGTTAGATCTGATCTATTTCTCCATGCTAAGTGCTTGAATGTGTTAGATCTGGTAGAATATTGCATTGCTTTGTAATTAGGGTTTGGATCTACGATGTGAATAAGGGTTAATTATCAATGGATGTTAACTGCTAAGTGATTTTTTAGAGTGGTGTAATCACAGATCTGTGTCCCAGCTAGGTTGTATACATTCAAAACCTACAACCACCCCTGCCTCTACCTCAGGTGAGACTTCATCTACTTCACAGGTGTTGCTAAAAGGATCGGCAGTTAGGGTTTTGTTGGTGCATTGTTGAAGAGTTGAACCCTGGGTTTGCCCCTGTGTTTCCTCTGTGCCAACACACATGAAATATATGATTAATATACTTGTTTTCCAATATTATTGAAGACAGATGATGAAGGCCAAGAGTCTGAAAATGACCTAACCAATAAAGAGGGTCAAGAATTATGAAGCAGTTGAATGAGAAATGCATGATATGTGAATTGAGTCCATGTGCCTATACCAAAGCCAGATGCTATTATATATATCCTCTTTAGATCCAGGGGCTCACCATTTAAACTATTGAAGTTACTTGTTGGCCACAGTACAAATCTTGAAGAGGGGTGGTTTACCATAAAATGATCCATGGGAAGGAAGAAAGAGAAGTATTTATTTTTTCCTCCCCAACTGACAGGCAGGCTAGGCACATAATTTTTGTAATTATATGAAGAGCATTAGAGTTCCGAAGACTTGGATTTGATTGGACCAGTCAAATGCACCCCTCAATGGGACCCTGAGGCCCAAGCCACCTTTAGAAAATAGTAAGCGTTATCGATGCGTGATGTCCATCCGACCCAACCCAACCCTTCCTCTATATATATATCGTTTGTTATTCATTTCACTGCTTACGAGGTGTTAATAAATCAAAAGCAGTCGAATATGGAGTTTCTAGTAATAGTAAATGCATCTTTTCGATTCGATAGGAGCTGAGTAAGGTTGTATTTTAACGCAAACCTGAAACTAATCCTAGGTATGGAACAACTTGTGCCACTTAAACTGGTGAATCAATAGGAACTACACTCTATGTTGTTGTAGGATATGAAACAATTGTCTCTGCTACTATATATATATATAGGATACTAGGTATGCTTTTGGAACTGAGCGAGATGTTATCTATGATGTTGGTTTTGGTTCTTCAACTGGATCTACCTAGGATGTGAAAAAACTCGGAACATGTACCAAAAGTAGGAACAAGGAGAGATTTAGGAAAGAAGTTGTTGATGTTGGTAGATTTGGTGTTCACTCAGGAAAATCATTGAGAGCTAGGGCGGAATCTTTCGAATATGGAAAATATGGAGGCTCCTAGGCTAGTGCTCAATTATAAGATTAACTATATGATTTACCTACACACACCAATTATGCCACTGTCGATCATAGTTATCGTAACAAAATCAAACCCTTCTTGAGTTGTTCTCCCTTGAGGCCCCTTCCCCCACCCCCTTCAAAGGGGGGCAGGAGATTTCCTCCCTATATCGGATGGATCGATTTCAAATTGTGGGACTGATTTATGCGTTTTCCTATGGATGTTGCTAGAATCAAACTTGTGGGTCCTGCTAGAACTCAACTTGAACTATTGTAGTTCTGAATCCAGCTTTGGTGGGCGATGATCCATTGAATCTGATTAGGCATCCTCGTTATATTTCTTATACTTTTCTTCATAACAGTGGTTCTACCTCGTTATGGTAGTTATGTTAATTCAATCAACCCATGCATCATCATGACATCCCATGCATCATCATCAGTGAAAGTATAAGGTATGTCTCGGTTTTGATTACATCAGTATTCAAATGATAGTAGTATAGTTCCAAAAACGTAGTAAAGTTCCAACAACAATTAAATTAAATACAATAATGATGCAGGAGCATCTCTCCACGTCATCCAGATAGCCAGCCAGCCACGTAGAGCGCGTGCATTCAAGATGAAGAGAGGTGCAGTCCTCATTAAAATCTGAATTGAATGTAATTAAATGTTTAGGTTGTTGAGCCGTGAAGTCGTGCCTTTGTGCAGGCGTAGAGTAGATAGGCCTTTAATGTTTGTCAGGATGATATCTAGATCCAGATGCTGGACTAGACAGTTATTCAATGTAATTGAATAGGGTAGGTAGGTTGGAGGGAAGCGCTCTAAGAGCCCCCTCAGGTAAAAGAGAGTAGGTAGTATCTCATTTTGGTAGTAAGTTGAGAGCCGAGAGTAAGTGGAGAGGATAGAATATGCGAGTAGAGAGAAGAAGAGAGAAGAGCCGAGACCTTATTACAGGCCGTGCTCAGGAACACATTGTAAATACAGGCATTTGCCATATTTAATACAAAAGAGCAGTTTTTCCTGCAATATTCTGTGTTGAATGAATGTCTGTGAGTGTTCCATTGTATGTTGTAGATGTATGTTGTTATCATGCATTTGCAAGAGTGTGTCTAATTTTAGGTGAAGGTCTTTGAGGCTTCACACTAGGAGGGTGTGACAAAACACTACGGGTTCTGATAGCCATGCACAGAGGATGCATTTTTGAACACTGCGGGTTCAGAAAAAGACGTGATGCGGCACAAGAACTGGAATAAACAACTCAGTGAAGACCTCAAGGTTGTTGAATACCTTGGAGGCAAGGCTGTATATGAAAGACACAGTCGCAAACAGAATTCTGTTGTGGATTCTGTGAAGCTCTGCCAAGTGGGCATTGAGCACAGGCACAAGGTGTAGTTGGAGGAACTCTGTTGTGATTTCAGATAGAAGCCAGAATCACTGAGGATTTTGTGAAGCTCTGCCATTTGGGCATCGAGCTAGTGCAAGGAGTGCACAAAGATAGAACTCTGCTGTGATTTCAGGAAGAAGAACCAGAATCACTGAGGATTCTGAGAGCTCTATCAGGTGGGCATTGAGCGAGTGCATAGGTGCACGGGAGAAGGAGACAGAACTGTTGGATGTTCTGTGAGAAGATACTCTACCAGGAGGGCATTTGAGTTAGTGTGCAGACAGGCACAGAAGAGAAGAGAACTCTTTGAGTTCTGTAATTGAGGGAATAATCCACAGAGGGATGTTCACAGGGTTGTTGAACACCCTGCAACACTTAGCAAGAAGTTGCTTGAGAAGAAGGATAGCCAAGAGGGAATCCATATTTCTCCATCTGTAGGAGAAAGGAAGAAAGACAAAATCCCTTAGGGGTCTGAGTGGTTGAGAATCTTAGGAGAGGCAACATTGTGTGTGCGTAAAGACTCTGCAGAGGCACAGAATTCAAAGACTCCTTTGAGGATTCAGAAGTAAATCTCAAGAGGAACAACGTTTCCATACACGCGGTGAAGCTCAGGGTCGAGGAGTTCACAGAGGAAAAGGAGGACAAAGGTCGAGGCCTTTGAGAACTAGAAATTCTTCCAAGTCTTGCAAGAAAGTGCAGAAGCTCAGGAGGGAGCACAGTTGTCGTCAGATCGGCTGGAGAAAAGAAGATCTGGACCATTGGAAGGTTTTCACATCTAGGAAGGAAGCTCAAGAGGAGCGCACAAGCAAAATGGATCTTGACCGTCACATCTTGAGCGGAGACCCGACAGTCGTCAGATCAGTAGAGAGTTGCAAGGGAGTTAACCTCGTAAACAGGAGGAGAAAATTCTATGAGGAAGTCCTGACACATATCAGGATATCGAGGCGTCGAGAGTCGGGATATTGACATTCCCGTGGATAGGAGATCGGGTAAGTCCACCTTGAAAACCCTGACACAAATATGGGTCGTCCATATGAGAGAGGACGCGTGTCACGCGATTGTCCATTTCAGAGATCCGGGCACTAGACATCGGGATATTGGCACTCGGGAAATCGGAGTTCTCGAGGTCATGAAAGTCGGGACATCAAAAGTCTCGAAAATGCGAGGAGCAATCAAGACCGTCCATCAGAGGAGGACACACGGCAGAAATCAGAGCTATCGGGGAAAGGCCCGACAGGAAGTCGTCTATCGACATTTTGGTCATCGGGATATCAGGAATCCTGGTGAAAAGAGGTTTGGGCATTTCGCAATCGCGAAGTCCGAAACCCTGACAAGGAGGGAAGCGCCATTGGGGGAGCCAGTTGTCAGCATAGCAGGAAATCAAGATTCGAGGGATAGCGAATCCTGAGGACGAGTGTATTTCGGCATTGAAAAGTCTGAAACCTCGATAGGTGGTATGACTGCGGTCATATAGAGGGAGGTCGTATGGACCCAAAGGTCTAGCCCAGGGGACTAGCGGAAGTTGACGTCATATCGGGATATCGAGGATTCCGAGGACAAAATGTTTATGCATTTCGACATTGCGATGTTTGAAACCCCGATGGTAGACAAGGCTGTGGTCTTCTGAGATAGTGCTCATGTGGGCCAGGAGTCTAGCCTTGAGGGCTAATGGGAGTTGGATTGCATCGGGATTTTGAAGCCCAAAACCCCGAAAGAAGGATACGGTTGCGGTCTTATGAATTAGCAGTCACATGGACCAGAGCATAGCCAAGAGGGCTAACGCGTAAAGGGTGCATATCAGTGAAATTTCTCATCAAAGATCGGGGATTCAAGAGGACAGGAACTCTTGACGTCGGGGATCACGAAACCCCGAAACCTGAAACTGAGTCGGGGAAGATCACGGTTGAGTGCAGAGAGCCGTGTGGTTGAATTAAGGACCTGTGGATTGGGTTTTTCACAGGGATTCCATTGGGAGTCCAAAGAGACGCTTCGGCTCAGAAGTGAACACTGAGTGATCCTTAAAGACTAGGAGGTCAGGTGCAGAGACCCTGCGGGGTATGTAGGAGCATCGTCGTCACGCCATCAAGTGGTATCAAAGCTTGATTCTTGTCTATATATTTCAGGCAAGGGAAGGCATAAGAGGAAAGCACTCTGATACACACATCAAGTGGTATCAGAGCGGGAACTTCACTTGTATATTTCAGGTGAAGCGGGAAGACAACAGAAGACAGAGCGTTGGAGACTCTGTGGCGATTGTTTGCAGGTAGGCAGCAACAAAGAAGATAGTCAGGGAGACTGTAGGAGAATGAAGCTGGTAACACTCTTGGTGTAGAGTGACAGCAGCAGGTTTTCTAGGAAAGCAGACAAAGACAACACCATGGTTACTGAAGGCCATAGGCATGCTGGGAAGAAAAGTAATGCAGAAAACCTTGCAGAAATGGATAAAGATCTCTATGAATTAAAGGCATACATAGAAAAGCTTGAATTGAAGATGTGGCAGGATAAGAGGTTGAGATGGATGCACGAATGGCCCATGAGGAAGCCGAAGGCAAAATGGCTAGTCAAGGAGTTGATGGTCAGAGGGCAGCGCAAGCTATTAAAAAGATGGTTGAGGTATGTTGAAAACCTCAATGGACCAGAAGAAGAAATGGTTCAGGTGTGTGAACCCGAGACTGGTAGAATTCTCGATGAAGAGGATGAAATGGGATCATTTGAAGATCTCAAGAACTGCCAGGAGGGCAGAGAAGAAATTCCAGTTTGCCAGGTGGGCAACGAATTGGGATCAACTGAGGATCTCACAGACTGTCAGGAGGACAGCCAAGGAATTTCACATTGCCAGGTGGGCAATGAAATGAGGTCACTGTGGGATCTCACAGAATGTCAGGAGGGTAGCAAAAGGTTTCCAGTTTTCTAGGTGGGAAAGGAAACAGAGATGGAATTAGTTGATTCCATGGACTTCCAGGAGGGCAGTAGAGACATCCCATATTGCCTAATGGGTAGGGATGAGTAGGTGAGTTGGGATCAGCCTGAGGAGCTGACAGAGCAGATGAGCTTAGAGGTGAGTTTGAATCAGCAGGTGTAGCTAACCGAGGAGGAAGATCAGGATAATCTTCTGATGATTGGAGGAATTCAGGTATTCCTACCATTTTCCCAGGAGGAGGCGGAAGTCTGTGTTGCAGATGGTGCAGCAACAGCAGCAGAACAGTTAGCTATGACTGTCAGGAAAGAAGAGGAATTGGAGCAGACTTTCGAAGTTGCCCAAGCAGATGAAGAAGAAGATGAGCCTTCTGAGGAGTGTCTCAACACTTTCAGCCAGGAAGTTGAGGAAGCTATAGCATTGAATATGATAGTAGGAGATGAAGAGGATGATGATCATTCTGAGGAATGGCTCAATATTTTCAGCCAGGAGACTGAAAATACTGCAACATGGGAGGTTGCAAAAGCAAAGGGAGAAGAAGCAGACAGCATTAGTTTGGCTTATCTGTATGAACAGATAGAAGTCCTGGAAGAGAGGGTGAAAGTGCAGAGCGTGCACATCCAACAAGTGAAGTTGGAAGCGGATGAAGGAGGCATGGGAGATCATGATGATCTGCTCATGTGCCAAAAAAAATTGCAGCTGAGGAGACTGCATGAACAGAGCCATCCATGGGAGCAACTGGACAAAGTGATCGAAGAGATCATGGAGTTGATGATCCGATCAGCAGACACTGTCAGCAAGGAGAGGCTGAACAGAAGGAAGGAAGCAGCAACGCAGTAGCAACAGCAGCAGCAGAATGGAGTAGATGAACAGCTCTAGATATTTGTTTGGGATCCAGTAGGATTTCCAACAGCTGAGAGGGGAAGCTCATGAGCAGGATCTCATGAATTTTGCAGCTGAGGAGTTTGATGCAGGAGCATCTCTCCACGTCATCCAGCCAGCCACGTCGAGTGCGTGCATTCAAGATGAAGAGAGGCGCAGTCCTCATTAAAATATGAATTGAATGTAATTAAATGTTTAGGCTGTTGAGCCGTGAAGTCGTGCCTTTGTGCAGGTGTAGAGTAGATAGACCTTTAATGTTTGTAAGGCTGAGATCTAGATCCATATGCTGGACTAGACAACTATTCAATGTAATTGAATAGGGTAGGTAGGTTGGAGGGAAGCGCTCTAAGATCCCCCTCAAGTAAAAGAGAGTAGGTAGTATCTCATTTTGGTAGTAAGTCGAGAGCCAATAGTAAGTGGAGAGGATAGAATCTGCAATTAGAGAGCAGAAGAGAGAAGAGCCGAGACCTTGTTATAGGCCGTTCTCAGGAACACATTGTAAATACAGGCATTTGCCATATTTAATACAAAAGAGCAGTTTTTCCTGCAATATTCTGTGTTGAATGAATGTCTGTGAGAGTTCCATTGTATGTTGTAGATGTATGTTGTTATCATGCATTTGCAGGAATGTGTCTGATTTCAGGTGAAGGTCTTTGAGGCTTCACACCAGGAGGGTGTGACAGAAAGATGCAGGTTCTGATAGTCGTGCACAAAGGATGCATTTATGAACACTGCGGGTTCAGACAAAGACGTGTTGCGGCACAAGAACTGGAATCAACAACTCAGTGAAGACCTCGAGGTTGTTGAATACCTTGGAGGCAAGGCTATGTATGAGAGACACAGTTGCAGACAGAATTCTGATGTGGATTCTGTGAAGCTTTGCTAAGTGGGCATTGAGCACAGGCACAAGGTGCAGTTGGAGGAACTCTGTTGTGAGTTCAGACAGAAGCCATAATCACTGAGGATTCTGTGAAGCTCTGTCAGGTGGGCATCGAGCCAGTGTAAGGAGTGCACAAAGATAGAACTCTGCTGTGAGTTCAGGAAGAAGAACCAGAATCACTGAGGATTTTGAGAGCTCTGTCAGGTGGGCATTGAGCAAGTGCATAGGTGCATAGGAGAAGGAGACATAACTGTTGGATGTTCTGTGAGAAGATACTCTTCCAGGAGGGCATTTGAGTCAGTGTGAAGACAAGCACAGAAGAGAAGAGAACTCTTTGAGTTCTGTAATTGAGGGAAGAATCCACAGAGGGATCTTCAAAGGCTTGTTGAACACCCTGTAGCACTCAACAAGAAGTTGCTTGAGTAGAAGGATAGCTAGGAGGGAATCCATATTTCTCCATCTACAAGAGAAAGGAAGAAAGACAAAATCCCTTAGGGGTTTGAGTGGTTGAGAAGCTCAAAAGAGGCAGCACTGTGTGTGCATAAAGACTCTGCAGAGGCGCAGAAGTCAAAGACTCCTTTGAGGATTCATAAGTAAAGCTCAGGAGGAACAATGTTTCCATACGCGCGGTGAAGCTCAGGGTCGAGGAGTTCACAGAGGAAAAGGAGGACAAAGGTCGAGGCCTTTGAGAACTGGAAATTCTTCCAAGTCTCGGAAGAAAGTGCAGAAGCTCAGGAGGGAGCACAGCCGCCGTCAGATCGGCTGGAGAAAAGAAGATCTGGACCGTTGGAAGGTTTTCACATCCAGGAAGGAAGCTCAGGAGGAGTGCACAGGCAGAACGGATCTTGACCATTAGATCTTGAGCAGAGACCCGACATCCGTCGGATCAACAGAGAGTTGTGAGGGAGTTAACCTCGTAAACAGGAGGAGAAAAGTCTTGGAGGAAGTCCCGACACATATCGGGATATCGAGGCATCGGGAGTCGGGATATCGGCATTCCCGTGGACAGGAGATCAGGTAAGTCCACCTTGAAAACCCCGACACAAATCTGGGCTATCCATCTGAGAGAGGACGTGTGTCACGCGATCTTCCATTCCGGAGATCCGGGCACTAGACATCGAGATATCGACACTTGGGAAATCGGAGTTCTCGAGGTCATGAAATTCAGGACATCAGGAGTCTCGAAAATGCGAGGAGTAATTGTTGGTCACTATAATTGCTTAATTAATTTCAAACAACCAAGTGAAACATAAATTATCAACCCAGGGAAGTCTTTTGTTTCAAAGATAGCTGCGC